>PPOH02000228.1:205478-261687 GCA_003708465.2 Kazachstania kunashirensis
AGCAGGATTAGCAACTCTCGAGATGGGCAGATTTTGTATATAAATAAAGACAAGACTAGGGTAGAAAGAACTGTAGTGTGTGCGATTGTCAAAGGTAACCAGCACCTATAATACGCTATACATCGAGAATGTCCGTTCATATTGCGTCAACTACCGCACCTGTTAATATTGCCACTCTAAAGTACTGGGGTAAAAGAGATGCAAATTTGAATTTACCAACAAATTCATCTATCTCCGTTACTTTAGCTCAAGAGGATCTAAGAACACTTACTTCTGCTGCTACTGCTGAAAGTTTCACCGAAGATAAGCTATGGTTGAACGGTAATGAGGAATCTTTATCCAACAAGAGAACTCAGGATTGTTTACAAGACTTGCGTAGCTTAAGAAGAAAATTAGAAGATAAAAATCCTTCTTTACCAAAATTCTCCCAATGGAAACTACATATTGTCTCTGAAAATAACTTTCCAACAGCTGCGGGTCTTGCATCTTCTGCTGCAGGTTTCGCTGCTTTGGTGGTCGCTATTGCAAAATTATTCAATTTACCAAATGATATGTCTGAATTATCAAAGATCGCTCGTAAAGGTTCAGGTTCTGCTTGTAGATCTTTATTCGGTGGTTACGTAGCTTGGGAAATGGGTGAATTACAAGATGGTTCCGATTCGAAAGCTGTTGAAGTTCTCCCAATGGAGCAATGGCCGCAAATGAAAGCTGCTATCTTAGTTGTTAGTGACGTTAAAAAGGATACCTCATCCACTCAAGGTATGCAATTAACAGTTAAGACCTCAGATTTATTCAAAGAAAGAATCGAAACAGTGGTACCAAATCGTTTCATTGAAATGAAAAAAGCTATTGTCGATCACGATTTTGCTAGTTTTGCAGACTTAACAATGAAGGATTCAAATTCATTCCATGCAACATGTTTGGATTCTTATCCACCAATCTTCTATATCAATGATACATCAAAGAAAATTATTAGATTAGTTCATAACATCAATGCTTTCTTCAATGAAACTATTGTAGCTTATACTTTTGATGCTGGTCCAAATGCTGTTCTTTACTATTTGGAAGAACATGAACCAAAATTATTTGCATTTTTATATAAATTATTGAATTCTGTTGATGGTTGGAATCATAAATACTCAAATGATCAATTAAATGGTTTCGTTGCTACTTTTGAAAATGACTATAAGGAAAAAATCGATTTCTTTATGGATCCTGAATTTTACAAAGGTATCACAAGAGTTATTCTAACTAGAGTTGGCCCTGGTCCACAAGATACAACAGAATCATTGGTTAATGAATCTACTGGTTTACCAAAATAATTCTAGCAATATTAGGACTAATCTATATTAGGGCAAGCATTAAAACTTATATTCTCATCCAATATAATCTATATATCTATCTATAAAAATACTCTTAAATCAACTAAAATATAATACAACTAGAAGTTACAATATTTTATTCTCTCTCATTTTAATTTTCATTGATTTTTAATAATTTTTTTAATTTTTTCACATATATACTAATTTATACAGTTATTAAGAATACGTTTTACATATTTCAATATTCTTAATAGAATGGTTTTTTATAATTTTCTTGGTGTTGTCGCTTTCTCTTAAATAATGTATTTGGTGGTGAATAGTTATTATGGATCGTTAGTTGTTGATTTTTCTATTTATTGATTATTTAAAAGAGCTTCTATTTTTACAATTTTCAAATATTTAGTACTTACACTTCTTGAATTTTATTTTCAGTTAATTCACCATCAATTTTTGAAAATTTCCAAATTCTAGCTCTACAATCACCACTACCTGTTGCAAAAACCTCATATTTTTCACCTAATGGATTACCATTAGCAACAGCAACAGAAATAACTGAATTCTTATGACCTTGTAACATCAATAATGGGTTACCAGATGGAGTATCCCAGAATAACACACCGCGATCTTTAGAGCCCGATAAGACATATTTATCATTAGCAGTCGTCGTTACTGATAAAACAAAATCCTTATGACCAACGTATGTGACTTCACATACACCATTATTTGCTTTTGAAGCATTTCCAGCTGTATTTTCACCAGCATTGGAATTATCATTAGAATTACGTAAGTTCCAGAGTTTAACTGTTCTATCTAGTGAGCCTGATATTACTTTATTACCATTCTTTGCAAAAACAACACTATACACAGAGTCCTGGTGACCTGTTCCTAATTCATTTTCAGAATCTAGTCTTTCAATTAAGAAACCAGTCTCAGAATCCCAAACTCTGACAGCACGATCTAAAGATCCTGCTGCAATATATTTACCATCAATTGGTGAAACAGCTACTGTAGTAACACCATCCTCGATTGATAATGTTAAAGAGCATTGTCCAGTCTTTAAATCCCAAATTCTAACAGTTCTGTCACCAGAACCAGATACTAGTTTATCGCCAGATGGGAAATAATCTAATGAATAAACATCTTGGTCATGGCCCTGTAAGACCAAAACAATTTTAGATTCGGCAATATCCCAAATTCTAATTAACCTATCTTCTGCACCGGTAGCTAAAAATTTTCCATCTGGAGAGAAACAAACTGAACGGATATACAAATCAGCAGATGAAGTATTTCCATTCGCGTTGGTATCTTCAGAATTATTAACCACTTGATTAGCATTATCATCTAATAATTTAGCAATTAATTCACCTGTAGAGACTTTATAGACTTGTGTTGTTTTATTACAACCAGTGGCTAAATATTCGCCATCATTACTAAATTTAACACAACAAACAACAGAAGTATGGTTTAAAGAAGCATGTAAATCAACATCAATAGAACGTGGTAAAGCAGGATTGTATAAAACGTAGTAGTCTTCTGCTTGTTTCTTCAAATGTTCTGGGATTTGTTGAGAATCTAAATCCAACAAAAATGGTGGAACAGGTTTGAGTTGTCTAGCTCTTTGGTCAAATGGCACTAAGTAGTGATCTTTGTCACTTGATTCTGTCTTTTCTTCTTTAACTTCTTTAACTTCTTCTGGCTTAATTTCATTAAGTTTGGTAGCTGTAACTGGTGGTTTTTCTGTAGCGGTTGATGCAACTGCAGCAATCTGTGGCTCTTTTTGAGCTACGTTTTCTTTAATTGGTTGCTCTAATTGAGAACCTAAAGCACTAATTAGTGGTGCTAAAGTTGGACCATTACCATTACCTTGACTTTGAGTTGTTGGTACGGGAACTTGTGGAGGTTGAGTACTAGCAACCGAATCTTTAGTTAAAGATTCTTTGGTAGTTTCTGTAGTAGTTAATGGTTGTTGTTGTTGAATTTGCTGTTGCTGAATTTGTTGTTGTTGTTGAGACAATGTTATAATTTGTTGATCTTTTTGAGATAACTCTAATTTCAATCTATTGATTTCTTCTTGATAAGAATCTTTCAATTTTCTATGAGATAATTCTAATTCATAAACGGTATTTCTGATTTGTTGCATTTCAGCTAAATTTTGGTTTATTTTGAAATCAAAATCTTTTTGATTTTGTAAACGATAAGAATTTGCTTCCTGCGAAACATTATTAAATTCTTGTCTAATACCTTCTAATAATTCATTTAATTTTGATTGAGAATCTGTTATAGCTGATGCCATTTTCTACTTAATTTTATTATTATTTAATAAATTGGGTGAAAAAACAAAAAATTTCTTGCAATAGTAGTAATAATGTTCTATCCTTATTAAATAAAACTAATTATTCAAATTTTTCTATCAAACCGATTGAGAAAAGATGTTAAAGCAACAAATAGTTTAATGGTTTTTTTATGTTAATGAAAAACATACAATCGTTAATAACGTAATTAATTAAACAAATTTAGAATATATGTTTTATTTTTTTTTTTTTTTAATTCTCTGCTCTCCTCATTATTACGTCGGTTTTTCTGTGCCAAAGAAAAAGGAAAGAAAAAAGAGGCTCTAACAAAACACTCTTTTTTTTTTTCACTTTCCTGGTCGTTGTTTACCAAAACTTTTTCAAAAAGGACTAATCGTGCATATCATCTTGTACGTATGTAATACGTCAAAAACGTAATCAGACAAACCCTACTTTCTTAACCGCGCCAAACCCTAATACCAATTTAGCCGCCATTGACACCGTTGTATGAGGACCCAGTTATAGATATATATATGCAACACAGTTTGGTAAATTGTACCATGTTAAAACAGGTAGTACTATGAAAACTACTATTACATTTAATTTTCATGAAATAAAAACAAACATACTCCAGAATGTAAGATAAACTTGACTATCAAAGCTGAAAAAGATTCGCACATCCCATACTTACCAATTTTTTTTTGAACTGAATCGAATGGATTATACACACGAATCGTTAAGTTACATAGACCAAAATAATAATTAGAGTACCGGTTTTTACCATTTCAAAATGTAAATGAATTTTGTATCGAATTAATTTTGTGGTTATGAATTATTTCAAGATGAAACAAATTCGCTGTTTCAAATTTTATTCCGCTGCGTGCAGAAAACTCAAATGAGGTCAAAAAAAATTATGAAATTAGTGACGGTGTCACTTCGAAACAACCAGTATTTGCTTCTATTATACTAAATCAGGGTACATGTTTTATTTTATTTTGTGTAAATACCATAAATGGTATATACACTTGCGTTGACATATTTACTATTTTATTTTTTTATATAAAATGACTACTTTTTGCTATTCTTGGAACTAGGAATGCTCAACTCTTGTTTTATTTAATATTTTATCTTATAATAAAATAGTAGTATAACAGCAAATAATACAATGCAATTCATCCAACTGATTACCTTCGCTTTAATTAATTTATCAGTTAGTCTAGCTGGTACAACTATAGCCAATACCCAAGGCAGCGCTGTAACTGTAACTGATAATGAATTCAGCACAATTACAAAAACTGTTTGTGACACTTGTACTAAGAAAGCAACATCATCAAGTTCACTTGTAAAAGCAACATACGTTAAAGTCGATGTTATAACATCAAGATACTGTCCATCAAGCGTAGTATCAACACCAATTACCTTAAGTTCGGCATCTACTTCATCTTTAGTGATCGTTCCAGAAATTTTGTATTCAACAGAGATTATTTCAATTGAATCATGTTCAGAAAATAAGTGTCATTCTTCTAGCAGTTTTACCTCCTCCTCCTCATCTTCATCATTATCCTCTACAACATCGACATTGCCTCAAACTACATCAGAAACAAGTACCGTATCCACATCAACTTCTACCCATTCCGAACCTGTTGCAAATGAAACCTCTTCATCAATCATTCCAACCATTAGTTCAAGCACGGTGACTTCTTCAATATTGACCACTTCAAGTCCATTACATTCTGTTCAAATTTTTAACACCACTAGTACAAATACTGAAACAATGACTATTCCATACACATTTAACAAGACTTCTACAATTCAAACTTCAATTACTACAACAAACGTCGTCACTTTCACAACAGATGTTAACAGAACTACTACCTCAACAGTTTGTACAAAATGTAAGCAAGATTCAACCCAAATTAATAAATCCGCAATTACTTCTAGTACTACCGTCACGACTTTCGACACCACTACTGTTCCAACTACTGTTCCAACTACTGTTCCAACTACTGTGACTTCAAGTACATCAACTACTAAAATTGTGCCATGTACAACATGCTCCGAAGTTAACAGCATCGAAACTACATCACAACAATCACAAAGTACTAAAAAAGCGACAACAGCAGTTGTCACTATCAATACGTCCTTACCATCAATTCTTTTACAAACAGAACTGTCAACCACTTCCAGTTCTAAAACATCAACATATCAAATGAGCATCTATCAAGATGACGCTACCTCTAAGCACAGCTCATTTACTGCATTATGTATTGTTCTATTAATTATGTTCGTTTAAAACATTATATACCTTCATCTTTAAAACTTTCTGTCTATATACATAGATATCTAATATATTATACCGGTCTCTGCGAATAAGCTATTATTATTTTTATTTATTTTTTTTTTCTCGAAGGGATAAAAATGAAGTCAAAAGATACAATTAAATGGAACTTTGAAGTTTTACGAGCTATGGGTAATCAATAGACAAATTCTAACCGTGTTTACGCGATGGAATCTGGTATATTCAAGCGTTATAGGATAAATACTATACGAAGTTCATTTAGTCGTTTCTATACATCCAATAGAAGTAACTATTTTAAACTATTGAAAAATAGGGTAAATGATAGTGAAAATGGTTATATTAGACGATTAAAACGAAACTCAACATCTATGGTTTCTGTAATGAGAAATGGTGCTGAAAGTTATTTACGGATGAATAAAAAATTTGGTAAGACTCTTTGGCAATATTTTAATTCACCGTTTAATGTAGTGTTTATGACAACAAATATTTTTACATTTGCTGGTGTTGTCGCATTTAGTACATTAATTGATATAAGACATTTACATGATACTGCTGTTGGACGAAGTTTAGAGCATAATCAATCTCAATCTTCGGTCCCAGATGGTCTTCTAATGATGGATACCGGCTTAACTCGAAGACATTTATACCCTATGATTACAACAATAAACCCTGAACATATTACACTCCCTGAATTGGCGCTGGATGATGTCAATGAACAATTACAAACACAGAATAAGGCCTTAGAATTCTTAAAGAAGAAAATATCAGAAAAAGCTAGTGAAATTGAAAAGTCTGAAGTAGTAGCAGTGGAGACTCCATTATCAACTTATTCGATTGAAAATGTTGAAATTAGTAATAAACCAAGTAGAGTAGTTGATTTTAAAGCTACAAAAGTTAAAGCATCGTTATTCAATATGTTATATGCTTTTGAAATCTATGATGATATGCTTAAGGATGCAGATTCTGATAAATGGTATAATAAACAATGGTTAAAAGAATTGAACTTTTTCAGAAATAAATATAATATCAAGAACGAAGAGAAATTAAAATTTAAACCTAGTTTACAAAGTTTTTACAGTAGTTGGAGATCGGAGATGCATACAAAAAATAAATATAGTGGACGTTCTGTTGAAAATTTTAAACTACCTAAATGGACTTCATATCCCGGTAATCTATATCATGCATGCAATCAACTTTACGAGAATAAAATGGAGACTGTTAAGGATTTTCAAAATTATTATGAAAATGTTAAATCTGACAAATTTAAAAAACTGTTGAGAATGTGGTTCTATGACAATTATGAATTAATTAATAGCAATAATACAAATGATTTGAAAACGATGAAAATTAGGGAAGCATTTTATAATGAAATCCTAACCGATTGCAAACAAGATTCTTACTTGTATGATAAGTATGCATCTATCGTATTGAATCCTTATAATAAAAGAAATCAACTACTATTCAATAGAATTCAAACTCATAGAGATAAAGAAAATAACGATGCTCAAGTTTTGAAGACAATTCCTGTCGTCGAAATAGATACATTATTAAATTTGTTCAAGGGTACATAACTTTACAAAAGACACAAAAGAATTTGGATTATAGCAAAATTTTTTTGAGAATAGTCCATATGATCAAAGATAACGGTTATTTATCTCAAGATAATCATATCGGAATTCAATTATGCAGTGACGATCAAATTATTCTCAAAAGAAAGAAATGGCTATCAAAAAGTAGGCAGGATCCTAAACTATACGAAGAACTTGGCAAAGACCCAAGAATAGTTGATCTATTAACACAAATATCATGAAACCCTACCCCACCACTACATTTCTGTATAATATAATATGTATTTCTATATATTCCAAACATGTCAATATACAATATTCTTCATTAAGTAAATTTTTAGCCGAGCGAAGAAAAAAATTTTTTTTCTGTCTGTTTTGTTGTAAATCATCGATTTTTTATTTGTTCAATAGGTAGATATAAAGAGACTGTACAACTAGTTATAAGGTTTTTGTAATCAGTCCAAAGAATTCACACCATGAAGATTTTAACAACCAATTTTTTAAAGTGTTCCGTTCAGAGTTGTGATGCCAGCAATGATAACTTCCCGTTAGCCTATGATGGCAGTAAATGTCAGTTGGTTCAAGACGAAAGCATTGAATTCAATCAGGAGTTCTTAATCAATGTCCTGGATAGAGTCGAATGGCCAGCCATCCTTGCTGTTGCCAATGATTTAGGTAATACCAGTCTCCCACCAAATAAGCCAGTGTTTGAAAACACTAACGATTTGTCCGAAGACGATATGGCCATTCTTAGAGACCTGCACATACTATTGATTCAAACATCCATTGTAGAAGGTGAAATGAACTGTAGAAACTGTGGTCACATCTACTACATCAAAAACAGCATTCCAAATCTACTACTACCACCTCATCTCGCATAAAATATGTTTTTTCATTGTTCTAATCCCAATTGAATCGAATCGAATCTAAAATAAAATAAACTGTACAATACACCACAACTAATATACGTATATATAAATATATAATAATAATAAACAGCAACTGTAGTGAATATGGTATTACTGTCAAACGTCAACCCTATATGTATATCGTATTTGATGATAATGCCCCGTATAATAAATAACCCTAAATTTGCCTTTTTTTAGGCGGATCATTTATACGGGGAAGTCCAACTTGAATAATAAACGTTTGACGTGAAAGGAATGAGTTCCCTGCCAACAGGTTAAGACAAGATTTAACTCATCTGGCATTGTTATTTATATATTATTGAAGGAATTGTTTTTTTTTACGGTATTGCAATATTCAGTTAATCGCAATTTAGTGTGTTTGTGTTTCTACCTTTCGTTGCTTCATTTTTAGACCCCCACATTTATCCCTTTTCATCCAATACCCCATTGTACACACTCAACAGCAGTTTCTATTTCAATAAAAAGAATTAAAAAAAATGACAGAACATCAACAGGAGTATCTACCGCAGCCCACACACATACCTGAAAGAAGCAGGAGTGTTTCTTTCTCAAAATTACTATCACGTTCTTGGAAACGTAGTAATAGCAATACAGGTTCCACGGCTAGCAGTGCAAACTCATCGATAAATGGTAACGGTTCGTTTATTTTCTCTTCACAATCAAATAATAAGATAACTAATGGGAATGGTCAAATTAGTGAACCTAATAGTTACGAAGATCAACAGCAGCAGCAATCACCTGCAGGAAATAGTGATTCAGAAACGAGTTCAAGATTCTTAAAATTCAAAAGTATTTTCCAATCAGGAGGTAATAATAGTACTACAGATAGTCTTAATAAACCAAAGATAAATGTTATAGATCCATCAAACAAGAAAATAACGAGTGAAATATCTGCTAATTATTTAGATATTGAAACTGGAGAAAAATCACCGGCGTTACAATCTCCCAACCATGCACATTTTGAAAAGCATTATCATCCATATTCATCGAAATCACCTACAAATGAACACTTAAATTATGATGGACAACAGGTTTCGACATCGTACATCTCACCAAAAACTAAATCCGCTACTCAAGGTAGAAGGCGTTCACCTTCAACACCAATAATGATGAAGCATAGTAACAGCAACAATAAAGACAATGATACCGATAACGATAACGAAGTTGATACAAGTATTTCTTTTACAATGAACTCAGGTCCTTCTTCACCTTCAGCAGTGACATCAAATTTAACTACGCCAACTCAACTTAATAATTATTCTTCTCACAGGAATCTAAGTAATATTTCCCTGGATGACATTAATGAAAATGAAGAAATTGACGAATTTTATAAACACAAATCATCATTAAGTAATGAAAATGAGATGAAGAAACAAACGATAGAATCATCACCGATTAAAAAGAGCTTAGGAAGTCCGAACCCCAGTCAAGAAACTATGCAACCTTTTCCATCAATAATAGTCGGTCTAACAGATGATAACGAACTAGAGGATCAAAATAGTTCTGTTCGCAGAAATGAATTTAAAACACCATTGAGTTCACCATCTAAGAATAGAAGGGACCATTCTTCACCTCCAAGAGAGATAACAGATATTACTATGCAAGATTTTCAACCAAAAGCTCCATTAAAGATTTTTGATTCAGCGGAACCAAAACGATCACAAAGACTCAGAACGAGATCATTCAGTAATAAGTTTAAGGATATCACTGTTGGTCCGAAATCATTCGAGAAGGTTAGATTACTAGGACAAGGTGACGTTGGTAAAGTTTTCTTAGTAAAACAAAAAAATACCAATAGATTATATGCATTAAAGGTATTTAGTAAAGCAGAAATGATGAAAAGAAAAAAAATCAAGAGAGTCCTTGTTGAACAAGAAATTCTAGCAACTAGTAATCATCCATTTATTGTAACATTATATCATTCATTCCAATCTGAAGATTATCTTTATCTTTGTATGGAGTATTGTATGGGTGGTGAATTTTTTAGAGCACTGCAAACAAGAAAGAGTAAGTGTATTTGTGAGGATGATGCAAGGTTTTATGCCAGTGAAGTTATAGCAGCATTAGAATATCTGCATTTATTAGGTTTTATTTATAGAGATTTGAAACCAGAAAACATTCTATTGCATATATCTGGTCATATTATGTTATCTGACTTCGATTTATCGATCCAAACGCAGGACGCTCAAAATACAAAGAACAAATCTCCAATGATGACATCTAATCATAATCAAACTACCATGATTGATACAAAGGTCTTCTCAGATGGGTTTAGAACAAATTCATTTGTGGGTACAGAAGAATATATAGCACCAGAAGTGATTAGAGGTAATGGTCATACCGCTGCAGTCGATTGGTGGACTTTGGGTATACTAATATATGAAATGTTGTTTGGTATGACACCATTCAAAGGTTCCAATACAAATGAAACATTTTGTAATATTCTGAAGAATGATATTATTTTCCCAAATAATAATGATATCTCAAGAAATTGTAAAGACCTGATTAAGAAATTACTATATAAGAATGAATCTAAGAGACTTGGTTGTAAAATGGGCGCAGCTGATATTAAGAGACATCCATTCTTTAAGAAAGTTCAGTGGTCATTCTTAAGAAATCAGGAGCCACCATTAATACCAAAATTGACAGAAAACGGATTTGATTTTGCTGCATCTTCCTCTTCAAAGAATAAGAAGGGTACAAATAAAACTAATCCAGCTGAACAGTCAGGACCTATTACTCCTCCAGAAGACGAAGAAACTGTTGAACATACTAAAATTGATTTGAACTCATTGTCGCTTGAAGATCAAGAAAAGATCATGTTTGAGGAAATAGTTGCCAATGACGATCAAGTGACAGAAGACGATCCTTTCCATGACTTCAATTCTATGAGTTTAATGGAAAAGGATAATCAATCAATGATATATGGTGACAACAACTCGTATGGAAAAATTGCATATACTCCAAACTCCAACAGATCAAGAAGTAATAGTCATAGAGGATTTTTCAAGAAATGAACAAAAAAGAGTTAGAATAAAACTCTCAAACAGACCACAGAAAATAAATATATATACCCTACTGTATAGTATTTAATGTAAAGAATCTTTTCGACTAATTTGTATATGATCGTGTTTATTATTCAATGCGATGGTTAGTTAAGCCGTACCATTGTCTCATGTTCAAATTTCATCAAATTTTGGTGTCACTGCGGTCCACGAATTTATAAGAGAGAGGATGGTCCCAAAACAGAAGTGGTGATAATTTAATCATAAGAGGTAATGGTCAAAGAAAAGGAGATAATAAGAGATTGAGAGTGGCCTAAGATACTATATTTATATATATCGAAATTATAAGGGATGAACTTCTTTCTCTGGAAGCACCTAACCAGGGACAAGAATAAATCGAGAAAGCCATTGAACACATCCTTTAGACAACAACGATTGCGAGCATGGCAACTTAACTTATCCCCGCAGAATGTTCTTCCATTACTTATCTTCTTAGTTGCAATATTTGGTCCCATAGGAATCGGTTTACTTATGAGTGCCATGAATGTCCAGAATTTGAAAATCAGGTATGACCTGTGTGAATCATTTGCTACAGAAAACAGTTATACAATAATCCCTGATGAATTTGTTGCTTTCCATTTTAAGAAGGAGATTGATTATAATCCCAGATGGCAGTTAATAGCACAAAGTAATGCAAATCCGATTTGTAGATTGAATTTCCAGATTCCAAATAAGGTTAACACGCCCATTTATATTTATTATAAATTAACAAACTATTATCAAAATCATCGTGTCTACATTGAATCATATGATCTAAATCAATTAAAAGGTGATAATATCCCAGCTGGTCAACTGGACACTAACTGCGATCCCCTAAGAAAGGATGTTGCGACTGGTAAAGCTATTTACCCATGTGGCTTGGTCGCAAATTCAATGTTCAATGATACTTTTGAATTTAAACTGAGAGGAACTAATAATACAGATGATTTTATTTTGACAAGTAATGATACTGCATGGTCTACTGATAAAGATAGATATGGTCCGACTGATTATGACGTTTCAGATATAGTTCCTCCTCCAAATTGGGCTAAAAAATTCCCTGAAGGTTATAATGAAACTAATTTACCAAATTTACATACATGGCAAGAATTTCAAGTTTGGATGAGAAATGCTGCATTGCCAACATTTTATAAAAAAATACTACAAAATGAAACTACTGCATTATCAAAAGGTTATTATTCAATGGATATAGAAATGAATTATCCAGTTCAGTCATTTGACGGTACTAAAACATTTGTGCTGACAACCAATAGTATTTTAGGAGCCAGAAATATATGGTTAGGTATAGTATACTTGATTGTATCAGGAATATGTGCATGTTTCACATTGTTCTTTCTATTGAATATTATTTTCCAATCCAAGAAAAACTTGGAAAATCACGCATATTTAACCCATGTTCCTGATGAAAGTCCACCAGTTTATGTGATTTAGATCATCAAATATCATTCATAGTGTTAGTATTTCTTAAGATAGGATGATCGAAGTGATTTCAGAGAAATTCTTTAATACTGTTCAAAACATATTTTCGTTAACTAGCATTTTTTACATTAGTTGATCGTATTCAATATTAAGCATTAGACTAATATGATACTAAACATTTCATGACGACATTATTTTTTTCTTTTTTCCTATATGTATTTTATTATTATTATACAGGATATATCTATAAGACTATAATCTATGTTCACAATGATTTAAAGTCGATCTCTTGCTTTCCTCCTTAACCTCTCTGTCATTAATTGTGATGACTGATAAGATAACTCAGGCCTTATATTCTCGTTGTTTGAGCCAGATCTTGATACTGGAGTTGAATTAGATGACCATGTTGGCCTACCTAAACGGTTGCTTCGACTTGAAGAACTTCTCGTTGACAACTGGTTCGTATTATTTTCTATTGGTTCACTTTCGCTTCTATTTTGCTCTGGTTCATTACTATATATGTTATGGAAAGCTGTACTAGCTTTTGTACGTCTTTCGAATGAAGCATAGTGTGGATGTTGTTGTGTTGGATGAGCAGATGCGACAGAGGTTTTAAAATCTGAAAATCTAGAATGTTGTCTATTTTGTTTTTCTAATTGTTCAGTCTGTTTTCTTAATATTTTCTGCTCATCTGGTAGATCCTCTTTATGTCCTAACCAACCTGGGAATCCTGTAAATGGTTCTTGATTTTTATAGTATTTTACTAAAGCTTTGTGTACCACAGTTGATGTTGGTGAATCTCCATCTGTCTCTATCTTGGTAGATACGTGAGGGAATGAGGACGAAAGAGACTTCGTTGATGTTTTGAACTTATTCCAAAACTTTCCTGATCCCTCGTTCATAATCGTGCTCATTTATAAAAACCTGTAAAAACGTATCTTTCTTAGTAAAGAATAGAGTAAATAAATAATACTGTGTCTCAATGACTGCGATTACCGACAATATCTGCTGAGTAGAAAATACTGTTGTTGTTGTTGCGTATAGTACCTTTAATAAACTTCGTATTGAGAATCCTCGTAAAGCTGATTTGATCTAAAAGTTTCAATTGTGTGGTGGTTGGGTTTGTTGATAATTATAAAATATATTATTATTTTATATTGAAAATAACTAACTTTAGTGCTTCATATAGTGAATCAGGTATTCAACACTAAACTGCAGTTGCAATTGCATGTGTGCTATAAAAAAATCAAGAAAAGGGATATAACCAAGAAATTATTAAAGATATATAAATATGTAAGTCATAATAGAGAGGTAATTGTGTTTAGTTTTTTGCTTTATCATTATAACGATTAGATGGTTTTCTCAACCAAGTAAATGCCATATTTGTCCTTTAATTCCTTCATGATTGGATCGTTAATTTCTGGAGAATATGGAGCAACTAAACCTGGGCCCTTAATGGTACCATCTAAGACTAATTTAGTTGCAACAGAAACTGGGTAACCAACTGTAGCAGCCATTGAACTGTAGCCACCGACTTTACCGTAATCGACTAAAGTCGAAGTTCTAGTTTCAGTAGTACCATCAGCCCATTCAATACCGAATTTATGTTGTAAAACGACTAAATCACGTTCATTTTCTTCGAATTGCATTAATTCTTCTAGACGAGCACATAATGTATCCAATGGATTATCTCTTGGGGTAATTGGGGTATTGGAAAAGAAACCTAACCATTTGTAACCAGCTAAGATTCTTTCTCTGTCATCAGCATCCTTCCATGTTGTCATGCTATCGATTTTTGCGCATAAATCAGTTTCTGAATTTGATTTAGCACCTAAATATTCTTTTAAAGCATCATTCCATGGAGTTGGTTTATTAAAAATTTCATTAGAATCATCTTTTAAGAAACCAATATCCACTAAACTTTTAACAAATTCTGGAAAACCTTGGAATCTTAAAGTACCTCTAATAACAGTTTCAGCTTCTGGAATATGATATAAATCCCTAAAAATGGTTGAATCTCTATTTGGATAACAAACAAAAGCATAACCTGGATAAATGAAATATGGTTTAGCGGATGCCATTAAATCTTCTGAAACAATGTTAACAATTTTACCATCTTTCCAGTATTTAGCGGAATTTCTTAGAGCTAATAAAACACCTCTTGATGACCAAGAGAACTTATAACCCAATGGATTGTCGGAACATTCTGGAGCTGGTAAACCACCACAATAAGATAAGAAAGATTTAATTTTACCACCTGCTCTATGAACTTCATCGATAGTTTTGACAGCATATAAATGATCAATACCTGGATCTAAACCGATTTCATTCATAACTGTAATACCAGCATCTTTGATTTGTGATTCCAATTCTCTTAAAGCAGGAGAAATATAAGATGATGTAACAACATCTTTTTTACATCTAATAGCACTTTTAACAACGTTTGGATGGAAAATGTATGGAATCAAAGAAATGACTAAATCATGTTTAGATAAAACTGTATCCAAAGCATTATCATCAGTAACATCTAATGAAATGGCGGCAGAACCAGATGGTTTAGCTAATTTTTCTGCATTGGCTAAGGTTCTACAAGCAACTGTAACCTCATAACCTGGTGTAGCTGATAATGTATCGATAACAGGTTGGGCAACGAAACCAGAACCTAAAAGTAAAATTTTCTTAGTCATTGTATAGAGTTTATATCAATACTCGACGGTACACTACAATCTGCAAAGAAAAAATGTAATATGATACTGATCCAGGAGAACCAAGAAAACTGTAAACTAGTGTCAATGTCTTCTTATATACATCACACTCCGATTACCCATCACATTGCCTAATAAACTGAAAATCCATTCATCTCTCTCCTTTAACTTTAGTCAGCAACTAATTCCACTGGAAATCACAAAAAAAGATTTTACTATAGTAATATTTCATCGTTGAATCCGAGAATGAATAAAATTCCATTGGAATACTGTGATGGCACATGTTATACAAATTCATTGCAAGAACCAATGCATCTAATGCATTACAAAGCACAAAGCACAACAACATAAATAGCGACAAACTTACTCACTTGTCAGGAAGGAACAAAGAGTCGTGGTTGCTTGATTGGCACTATTATGATTATTCCTCAGCAAGAGCCGATTGTGGTCAAAAACGGAGTTCTTTACGTATTGGACCATTAATAAACAAACAACACACTAGTGCGTATTAGTCATTTCATTTCATTGCAATGAGTAGGATGCCTTATACATATATATATACATATATATACGTATGTATATATATGTATATGTTTTATTATACTGAAACTTAGCCCTAATCCATCGCAACTTTATTTACCAGAAACTTTTCATCGCTTTCCACGCGGCATCGAATAAAAAAATTTTCAGTCTCTGCTGGCTGTATAAATATGGAGTAGTTTGACAGTGATTATGTACACTTTTGCGAATAATGTTCTTACAATTCTTGTTTTTGTTTCTTTGTTTCATGTATTAAATGATGTAAGGGACTTATCACCATCTCTACGACATCATTTAGGTAGTTGTGGTAAACGAATCCCTTATATCATTTACATGTTACTATGTAAGGTGAAATTGGTAGTTAGTGTTTACATTATCTATCGATGACATTTTGTGTAGGAACAGAGTGGATTGAAATACTCCTTCACTTCGGTTTAAGAGTCCTGGTTTTCATTCCATTTTGAAAGCATGTTACATCTTTCTTCTATGTTTTCTGTTTTTTAAAAGTCTAAAAAGGAACAGACTTATAACCATACTTTCTTTAATATACATTATCATTACATTTTTTGCTTAGTATTTGAATTAAATAGATTGTTTTTTTTTATATGTTTTTGTTTTTTTTTTAGTTTTTAGTTTTTACTCTTGACTATTCTACATCAAACTCCTGACTTCTTATCTTTACCAGAATTGGATTTCTTATGTCCTCTCTGTGTATTTGTAAAATTAGATTGGGTAGAAGATGATTTCTTTGAGGTTTTCCTTTCAAGTGATATTTCAACATCCTCAATTATCAATTTCTTTTTCTCTATAGCTTCCCTTTGACTTGATTCTAATTGAAAATCAACAACAGCAAAATTTTCACCACTTGTCATTTTCATCACTGGACCAAATTCTTTAATTAAAAGATTCTTTAATGAATCATCTCGAATATTTTCTGTACCATTAATATATATAGGATAAAAACCTTCCTTATTCGCATTACTAGTATTACCACTGTTTTTCTTTTTGTTCTTGTTATTACCATTCTCTCTACGATCAGATTTCTTATCTTCATCTTTAGTCTTATTATTTGTATTTTTCTTACTACGACTAGAATCACTTCTACTCATATTATCTTCTCTTGAAACAATAGTTTTCCTACTTTCTTTTGGAATAGATTCATTAGATGATAATTTAGATGCCCATGACATCTTTGTCATTGTAACTGGTACAGTCTCTTTATCTGTCTCTTTATTAATGGGTTTACTTTCTTCATTTTTCTCTTGGATCTGTTTGCCGATCTCTTTTCGTGTTGGTTCATCTGTTTTATCGTGTTCATTAGTGGTTGTGGTATCTTCATTAGATTTATTAGAATTTTCAGTTAAACTACTGTTTTGTTTTGCCTTCTTTTCATCGTGATTATCATGTTCGTTGACACTTTTCGATTTTGATTTATGATGTCCATTTTTAGTTTCACCCTTATTTTCTTCTTTCTTTGGTTTAGTGGTTTTCTTAGTTTCATTTATTTCTTCTTCTATTTCTTCTTCTTCATCATCTTCTTTGTTATTCTTTTCCATAACTGATTCATCTATTTGTGCAGCTTTGTCGTTCGTTTGCCTGACATTTTCTAATGATTCAACAATTTTATCATCTAAGGATTCTTCTTGTGGTTTACTAATTATTTCTACTTCTTTGAGTGAACATGAAATGAAACGGATTATGTCATTTGATACATCATATATTTCATTATTTCTTGAAATTGGAGTTAAAATAAATGTCTGACAAAATTTATAAACCGGTGATTTTGACCAAAATAATTCGCCAGTAACTATTATTATAATACCTTTATGACCAACGCCAGTAGTTTGAAAATCACAAGAATCTAATTTTAATTTAAGATCACTAACTTTTTCCTCATTTCTTGTGAAAAATTTATTAATATTTTCTTTACCAGTTAATTTTACTGTAGGTAAAATATCATTCACAAAATCAGTATTCTCATAATCTATCTGCTGGTAATTAATATGTGTTAATTCTGCAGTGTTGCCATAAAAATTTGATAATTTAGAAGGATTTTCCTTCAGCCTTTCGTAATATGATTGCAAGAATGCATAAACAATTTCTTGAACGCTTGAACCCATTTTTTCTCTTACTTAATAATAGGTATGATAATTAAATATTAAATTTAAAAATGACGTGTATAATGTGATGATTGGTTATAATTTATGCAATTTCTAAATTGTGGTGAAAATGCAGAAGAAAAAAATGGGAGAATGAAAAAAATTTGTTATGCTTTATAATTACAACCTAGTAAAAAATTAATGCTTTATCAGGAAATGTGTTAGTTTAAAAATTATGACTGTTAAAGGTATGATATTAATTAACGTAATAAATAGAAAGATGTTTTGAATTGAGCTAATGTGAATTGAATTGAATTGAATTGAATTGAATTACAATAGAACCTTTCTAATTAAAATAATAATAAATTAAGTAACGAATGGCTTATGCGTTAAGGAACTGGTAATATTTACAAATGTTTCTTGTTTATGTTTTTTAAAATACTTTTAATATGAACTATGAGCCTCTTATCCTTGTGCTGAAATTTTTGAATATACAAAGGACTCACGTTACGCTATCAGTTGTGTGTGTCTATTGTTGAAGCAGGTGATAAATGTAATGTAATGCACACCAATTTTGGTGACTAATAGTTTGTGTTGCTATAATATGCACTGAACCAAACAAGCTTTCAACTATTCTTAATCAACTACCTCTTCGTCGTTCTCTTTGGTGGCAATTTTTTTTTTTCAGATGAAAAATTTAACGCACATACACGTGATATTAAAAGTACCTCATTAATGGATTCAGATCAAAGTAAGAGATATTGCTATGATTGTTACAATTAAGATGATACGTGAGATCTATGTAAGATATGTAGATACGTAAAGTTATTTATATAAAATAAGCGTTGCTCAATTATTTTTTTGGTGGTTCCTCGTTAATACCGTAAATGGTGTTTTTATATTGAACAAAATCTGAACCATCCGGTAACCTATTCATGGACAATTTACTCAAATAGCAGAATGAAAGAAGCATTAGTAATGCTTGACCACCAGTAGTAGTAAAAATCGGGAATCTTGGAATACCAATTTCGTCACCTAATGTTGTTAATGAGTATTGTGGAGCTTGTGATTGAGGCTGATGTTTAAAATCATGAATGATTTTATAGATTAAATTTAAATCATATAAATTTGGCATAAATTTGTGAACCCACCATTCAAAATCCTTTCTTGTTGCGGGCATCATGTCGTTCATTAATATATGTACTAAGAAACCTAAATCATACGCAGCATGGAATGTAATCCACGTTGTGTTTGTATCCATTATTAAACCGGAGTCAGTCATTAATTGTGCAAATTCAAATTTATCAATACCATTACTACGATGGCTGTCGAAATTTATACCTGCCTTTCTTAATAATTCTAAAGATTCCACAGAAATCATTTCTGTTGATGTGTCGAATTCAAAATTAAATTGCCAAGTTGATGGTTCATTGTCGGGTTTGTTACCATTGGCATCACTTAATGAAATACCTAACTGAACAGGATTGAAAATATCTACATTTGATCTCATTGTTTGATAATGATAATCTTCCTTAGAGGTAAAAAAACCAATTGGTCTTGCTAAGGTACCGACAAATTCTGTACTGATCGAAACATAATTATAACGAGTTGCTAGTCTTCTAATAGAAACAAATTCACTGTGTAAGTTATTCTTCCAAACATCACGAATAAATAAATGGGTTGGTGGCGGTAGAAACATTGGTGGTATTGGGGCAGCATTTGTATTACCTGCAGTATTTATATTTTTCGATATCTGTATATTGGCAGGGCTATTTACATTTTCACCGGGTTGTTGCATCACATTCAAACCAGGAGGTAAATTATTGGTCATCAGACCAGGCGCCCCCATATTAAATGATTGCTGTTGCGGAGGTGGTTGTCGTTGTTGGTTTTGTTGTACATTTAATCCTTGTATATCTTGTTGCTGTTGCTGTTGCTGTTGCGAGAGCATTGGGCCACCTTTTTGATTCAATAGATAAGAATTCGCTTGATCTTGATTAGTATTCATACCTTGTAAAGTTGGTAGTATACCAGGTTGTTGATTGATTATTCCATTTTGGTTCACTTGAGACCCAAATATTTGAGGCATTCCCATTGCTATGTTATTATTCTGATTTTCATTACCTTGATTAAAAAATTGCTGGTCCCCTATTTGCATAACCTGAGACTGTATTGATTGCATAGTGAAGCGTAATTTAACTATCCTAATACAACGATCTTTCAAGAGTGTATCACTGTTCTTATACCAAAATAAGCTTGCCACTACTTAACACCTTTCCAACTGATTTCTTTAAATTTTCTGTTTTGAAATTACCAGCGTTTTTAACATCAACACGTACGAAGACGCGATTGACATTACAATGAATGTATGAAGAGATGAGAAGGTGATGTTAATGATAAAAATTATGATATTTGCAATACGTTTGTGATTCAAACGATTGCTGTACTTTCTAATATACATATATATTTTATTTCTAGAC
The DNA here is from genome assembly GCA_003708465.2 of Kazachstania kunashirensis. Lineage (NCBI taxonomy): Eukaryota > Fungi > Ascomycota > Saccharomycetes > Saccharomycetales > Saccharomycetaceae > Kazachstania > Kazachstania kunashirensis. The sequence goes on from PPOH02000228.1 coordinate 226,196, forward strand.
CGATGTATGTAGGCTATAAAAGTTGGATGGTTATTTGGTTTGAACTATAATAAATTAAGCACTCTTGACTTTTTTTGATTCAACTTCAGTCTTCTCTTCAATTTCTAATTCAGCTGATTTTCTCTTCTTGTCAGTGGATATAGCTTCCTTTTCTGGTGGGCTAACAAACCACGGAATCTTACCTCTATTGAAATCGTTTAAGATTTGTTTTGCAACACTTGCTTCATCTGGTTCACCCCCTTTTAATAATCTACCTTGTTTATGAGCTAAGATTTTGATAAAATCTGTGGCATCTTTCCAACCAGATATTTCATAAGTTCTTTCCAAATGTTTGGCCTGACAACGTTTCAAGACACCTGGAATATATTGTTCTGCATGTGAGACATGTTCCACTCTAACAACACCTCTGAATAAAATATCTTCTTCGGTATCTTTACCAGATGGTGGAACAATACCTGGACAATCGATTAAGAAAATTCTCTTCATTAAAGTAATATATTGCCAAACTTTTGTTTCACCTGGTATTGGTGCAACTTGACAAACCTTCTTTTTTCTCAAAGTGTTAATGATAGAGGATTTACCAGTATTTGGATAACCAATAAAACCAACAGAAATTTGTTTTCTATCACTATGTAATTGAGAAAATTGACGTAATAATTGAATTAAAGAACCTTTACCAAATGAGTTTGTAATTGAAGCATGGAATGCTAAAGTTGGACGTTCCTTAGATAAATGTTTAACCCAAGCAGCTGCTACCCATGTTGGAACTAAATCACATTTATTTAGAACATAAATTAAATGCTTGTGTGCAGTTTCCTTTTTCATATATTCTTCAACGGCTTTACAACGGGTACCCATAGGATCCCTAGCATCTAAGACCTGAATAACAACATCAGATGAATCGATAACTTTATATAATTCATTCCATATACGTTTTGATTGACCTTTACTGAAAATATGTTCTTTGGTTGCTTGAGTCCAACCATCTTCATCAACTTGATTACCCATTAAACCTAAAGTAGCACTCAACTCTTGTTTTTCCTCAAATACTTTGGCTTCCTCACCGGCATTATTGACTATGTCTTCTAATGAAGATGCAGCTATACGTGGCTTCTTTCTTTGTGATTTTGGACCAAAAGTTTGATTATATGATTCAGTTTCAAGAATATTAGCCTTTGGAGATTCAGTGCTATCTTTTTCTTCAAGAAGAGACATAGGTAACTTGTTTCTTCTTAATAAAACCTGATAAGTGTCCTTTTGGGTTTCACCCATAGCACCTCTGAAATGTTCTAAAGCATCTTGAGAGATGACTCTTGTATTACCAAACCAACGACGATCTGGTTGGACTCTTGCTGTTGGAATAGTAGCATCTTGTAAAGGAGCAGCTTTAATCAAATCACCGTTTTTGTTTTTAATAGCGGTACCATCTCTATACATGTTTAAAAACTGAACTCGTTTACCATCTCTGTAGAAATTTTCACCTTTAACTCGTAGGTTACCATCCTGAGTCTTGCCCTCACGTACTCTTCTTTGCTTTTCTTTCTTAAATGAACCCATTTTTTAATATATAACTCGTGATCACTGGATATCAGAACACTGCTAAACAATATATTGTACTCCTCTCATAATCCAACAACTACTCATCGACCTTCCATTCTAGTTATTCTAATCAAATTTTTTTTCTTTGCCTCATCGCAAAAAAATTTTCCAATAGGGTTCCCGCGTTAGGGTTCCAGATCAACTATGTAATATTAACAGTAATAGCAATGCGAATACTAATAAGTTAAATGATTGATATATATGTATATGTGTGTATATGTAGTTTTGGTATCCGATTATAACAGGCTAGTCAGGACATCGTTCAAATTAGCAGGATTTTTGTTCTTGTTTTTAATTTGTTCTGGTGCATCTGATCTGTTTGTAGATACTTTATGTTGTTTGAAGTTTCTACGGTGATCTGTCTCTGTAGTTTCATCCGATCCGTCTGGATCATTCCTCTTCTTGCTCTTTTGTATGTTTTGAATCATCTTACTTTGTTCGACATTTCTAATGAAATCGGCATTTAATTTATTAGCTTGTGATATATCGATCTCTAGCTTAGCTTGTCTAACATCATTTTCTCTGGCAATTTGTTCAGTTAGATCAGCCCATTTGAAACCTGGCAGGTATTTGACATTTAATATATCATCATGATAAAAAGTACCTTTTTTACCACCAATAATATTACCATTTAATGTTATGGCACATAATTTTGCATCTCTTTTCCTTATGAATTCAGCCCAACCTTCTTCATACATTGTCTTCTTATTACCGCCACTTTTCAATCTTCTCTTATGCTTATCATCAGCTTCTCTCTTCAAAAATAATCTATCAACTTGACCAAATCTGGAAAGAATTTGTCTCATCTTGGCCGGTTTCATATATGGTGGAATACTTGATAAATATATGACACCAGTCTTGTGCTTTAAATCTGTCTTCATGTGTTGGACCATAGCTAACTTCTTCTTCAGTCTAGCTGTTTTATCCTCTGTTGTTTCTTCTTGTTCCTTTTCGTCTTTATCTTTCACTTCTTCGGTTCCTTCTGCCTTATCATTCTCGACATTCAGTTCCTCGATATTCTCATCCTGTGAATTGTCCTCATTCTCATGATCAGTTTCATCTACCTGATCAAATACATCCCTTTTTACTGAGGTATTCTTCGTAGAACTTATTAAAATATTTGGATTGTTATTTTCTTCATCGGATGAAAAATCATCAAAATCCTGATCACTATGGCTCATTACCCTTTATATATTTCTATCGATGCAGTTTAATTTAATGGTATACACTCAATACACAATGATTATCACTTTCAAACTAATGTACCATATGTTACAACAAGTCATCGATGCAAGCAATTCAATATAAATGAAAATTTTCGACATCGCGGTGCTTAAAATAATAAAAAAGCAGATAGCGATGACTTCTATATGTAAACAATGATTCTGGCAAATCTCTGCGATTGGGGACATCTAATATGGTATTCTTCGTTGTATCTTAAGAACGTAATTGTTCTAATTATTCTCTGATAGGATATCCTATTTGGGAAAGATTCGTTAACGAAATAAGAGGTATAGATAATTTTATGTATTTACTATAATAAAAAGGCACATAGAAAATATCTATCATATTTATATATACATTTCTTGAAACAAAAGAAAAGTGAAATTTCATGGAGAAGAAATAGTTACTATGGACAATAATTGACATAACATTTTTACCCTTTTTTATTTTATAACTTTTTTTTTAATACCTTAAACGACAAAAATTTTTAAAACGCTTGTTTTCTTTAGTATTGATTAGTTTAACTGTTTACAGGAGTTTTCTCCCATTGAAACTAATGGTTCAAAATTTACCATAGCAAGAGCAGTCATCATGACGCAGTTTCCTCGGTTTTATACGAAATCTCGCACTGGTAAAGCCATGTCTCAAAGACTATATATGTTGTATTGTAAATCTACTATTCCGTTTCGGAATAATTGATTAGCACATTCTGTAATCTACATGTCACATCATCCGACTAAAAGGAAGACTGTTAAAGTATTAGATAATGATGAACAATGCACAAAGTGCACATGTGGGGATATGTTAATGGATAGTCACTTTGTTTCAGTGTGGGACCAAATTTCTGAAAACTCTTTGTATAATTGCACTTGTCTCTCAGTAAAATGGATATATTGGCCAGATATCGGTTTATTATTAGAATTATATACGTCTACAGTTGCGCAGAATCTGAATTGTGCACACTCTCTTGTTTGGACCCAACCATCTTCATTTTGGTCAGGAATAACAATACCATCAATATACAAAGCAGAATCGTAGATAGCTTGTAATTTGTTTATATTTTCATATCTAACGGTCGTAAACTCTTGGTAAACACTGAAATCATTTTTTGCAGCGTTGGGATTTTTACAATTTTTCAATCCCCCATTTATCCACAGTATTTCATTTTGGTTGTTATAATGTCCAATTTGTGTTGAACAAACACCAATTTTTTTAGTATTGTCGTTTACAATACTTTCGTATAGTCCACCAATGGCTCCAGGCTTAAAGCTATCAATGGAATAATCAATACCAGAAATAAGTGGTCCGAGCCAGAAATATTCTTTATCACCATGGATACAATCATTGGTAACATCTGCAGTATTTAATAAGAACGACATCAATAAACTACCGAAAGTTTCTTTATTTTTTTTAATAATAACTAAACCACTATCAACCTGGTGTAATTGTAATCTATTGAAAAAATCGTCATAAATGGCTTCTTCGATCGTATTATCATTAGCTGGATTCAAAGTACTGGATTTTAAGGTATATTTCCATTTGGTCCCAATTAGATCATATTCAATATTAGATGGTTCGAGATTGGCAAATGAACGTTTACAACGTTTTTCGAGTAAGATATAACCTAGATTTCTATCACGATACATATGCATATTATGTTTTTTATAATTGGAGATCTTGAAAAACTCACTAGGTGGCTTAAATGGTATAGAATCTACATCAATAAATATAAATTCATCAAAGGTATTGAAAATTGTTGCAATCCATTTATTCAAATATCCGGTTACTTTTTGTGTGACAAATGATTCATTTAATACGTTAGAACAATCGATGATTTGTATGTCTTGCTTTGTATTTTCAATCTTATTGCAAAGTTGTGTTCTAATATTATTCATATCATCAGTATTTGTTACAATGATTTGAACTGGTATTTTATTCTCTAGTTTATCTAGTATCTTAACTAATCTAATGAAAATATCAACTTCATCGGGCGCCATTGTAGTTATAATACCTTTTCCATTTGAACTTTCTAACCAGTTATGGAATATATTTTTTGTAGATTTATGGAAAGGGATATTTATAGTTTTGTCTTTCTGTAAACTGTGAATTGTGATGGTATTCGAATTATCATCTTCGAAATTTAATTGGAAAATTGGAAAAATTTGATGAATAAATTGAAGCATTTGTTCCTCATTATTACTGAACATATCGTTAAGTGCTACTTTTTCGTTTAGAAAGCAATGGTTATAAATTCTTAACCGTTCTACCATTTGAACTAATGATTCATCTGTATCGATCGATTCGTGTGACCAATGTGACCAATTGTCTTTATCATCAACAATTGTATCTATTAGTATTTTACATTGATCAAATTTGGAGAGTTTTTGCCATTTTTGTGTAGTGTATGATTCACTTATTTTGTAGAACACAGAATTCTCACTGGATGATCTTGTCAGTTGCAATGTCATCTCATCTACAATCTCGTTGGGATTCATATACCGTTCCCCATCGAAGGCACCATTTTTTAATATATCCTCGTGTACTGTATTAGCTGTTTTCACTGGAACATGATACATAGAGTAAAAAAATACAATACTGATGATACTACTTAGAATTAAACTGATTCGAAACTTTTTGATATGCAATAACAGGCAATGACGCCCTTCAAACAGTCCAAAGGGGCGCCTCAATACGATTTTCATTTTGCATATGCTATATTAGATGTTGTTTCAAATATTCAAGACACCAAGTAATCTTCTACCACTCACAAAACAAGATTGGTTATAGGATATATACTGAAATCAAAATCAAAATCAAAATATTTCAAAATATTTCAAAACGCGGCGCAAACAGGGCTGTTATTGCAAAAGTAACCATATACACAGCCATACATCTAAGATAAATGATAGAGAAATACCCATTCGTCTATTTTGTCAGGTAAGGGCTATTATGAGACATCCCACCCACATTTGGTTGACAACAGCCAATAGCATATAACCCACTTTATCGGCGTTCACTAGCAATAGCCTCGAGGATCTTAGGAAATTCTTTTTCATTTAGTAATAGGGCTAGCTTTGCCGTGTGTACATGTGCATGTGCACGTGACAATATACTCATGCTCGAGTAGACATTGTACCACTTCTTGAACACATCAGTCAATAAGCGATAACCTATCGTGGGCTATTGGTTTTGGTATGGTACTGTTATGGAAGGGTCACACTTTATTCTTTAGAAGATTTTGACAAAAGCCTTAGAAAGGCTCCACAACTGATGGGCGTTTCTTTTTTTTACTCGCCTTAGCTGTTTAGTAATCTCGAAGGCACATTTGCAGGATTGGACAAATTGTGCGGTAGTTTTGGCTTAGTGCTGTGCTATTGAAAAGTTGATGTATATAAGCCAGCTGTGGGTATTGGATTGGACGCACTTGTAACCATTTAGTTCCAAAATAATAAAGAATAGCCATAAAAATGACTGTTTCAAAAAGAAGTATTTTAAGTATACCGATTCCGGTCCTAAGGGCATGTCCCGAGTCTACAATTGCTGATTTGAGAGAAGTGGTTAACGACGGTTATGACAAGCAAGTTGTCAAATATAATATTGTTCAAACGCCAAGGGTTCATTTCATTAGTACATTTTTCGCTAATTTAGGTTTGACCGACGATAGATGTCTTTTGTATGTAATGATTGACAGTGTTGAAGATATCGGCGGTTCTCCAGAATATATCACTGAACTAGGTGATTATAAATTATATGACATTAAAGAAAGCGCCGCTTATAACTTTTCAAGAGAAAATGTTAAAGCTACTTTGGCATATAGACCTTGGCCAAAGGATCAATATCCAGGTTCTTTTGAAATTACTGGTTATACCTCATTTGATAAAGGTTGTGGTTTACAACTTTTCAACAGCACTTTATCTACATTTAAGAAGACATACATTGATTGCGAAAAAATTGTAATTAAAGTCATTTACGAACATGACTTAGTTCCATATTATGAAAAAAAACTGAACTTTGTAGAAATTGGCAGATCATTAGTCAAGAAAAGTGAAACAAAGGAAGCAGGTTTTGAAGATTTTTTTACAGTAGGCAGAGATATCCATGTCTGTACTATGGAAAGAGTCATTTAAGGTGTGTGTATATATATTTTTATTACAGCTTTTGGATAGATATATAAAATATATTTCAATATAGATAGCTATATTAAAAATTACTTTTTGTTGAGAAAATTGAATATTGTTTGATTACTTATATTAATTATTTTTTTTTTATATTATATTATTTATTAGAAGAAGAATATATAGAGGATAAAACCAAAAGTATTTCAATAGGTTAACTTGATGCACCATTAGTCCAACTTAATACGGACACCTTTTGTTTGAGTATAGTTATCAAGGGCCTCAGAACCCATTTCCCTTCCTAAACCAGATGCATTGAAACCACCAAATGGAACAGAGTGGTGGAAATCGTTGTAAGTATTAATCCAAACAGTACCAGCTTTAATTCTGTCAGCGACTTTAAGGGCATTGTTAATATTAGTAGTGTGTATACCTGCAGCTAAACCATATTCGGAATCATTGGCATATTTAACAACTTCATCTAAGTTCTTAAATTTAGTAATAGTAATAATTGGACCAAAAATTTCTTCCTTAACAATTCTCATATCTTCTTTAACATCACCAAAAATTGTTGGTTTAACAAAGTATCCCTTATTACCAATTCTTTCACCACCAGTGATTAAAGAAGCACCTTCTTTCTTACCAAGTTCAATGTAACTTAAGATTTTTTCTAATTGCATTTGAGAAGTTTGTGCACCTTGGAAATTAGATTCATCGAATGGGTTACCAACTTTAACATTTTCAGCGGCAGATTTTAATTCTTGAACAAATTCATCATAAATCGATTCTTCAACATAAGCTCTGGAACCTGCACAACAAACTTCACCAGAATTGAAATAAATACCGGTAATAACATCCTGAACAGTTTTCTTGATATCAGCATCAGCGAAAACAATATTCGGAGATTTACCACCTAATTCTAAAGTTACTTTCTTTAAAGTAGCAGCAGCACCTTGATAAATATGTTTACCAGTGACAGTAGAACCAGTGAATGCAATTTTTTTAATCTTTGGATGTTGAGTTAAAGCTTCACCAACAATCTTACCGAAACCAGAAACAATATTGACAACACCAGGTGGAATACCAGCTTGTGGAATATATTGAGAAACGTATAATGCAGATAATGGAGTTGCTTCTGCTGTTTTTAAGATGACAGTATTACCAGTGATAATTGCTGGAGCAATTTTCCAAGCCCACATTAATAATGGGAAATTCCATGGAATAATTTGACCACAAACACCTAATGGTTCTCTTTTTGTATAATTCATATAATTTGAGCCTGTATTAATTACTCTACCATCTATTTTATCAGCAAACCCAGCAGAAGATTTTAAATAATTAATAACAAGTTGAATATCAATTCTAGCATTCATAATTGATTTACCATTATCTAATGATTCAATGGAAGCAATAATTTCTTTATCTTTTTCAATAAAATCAGCTAATTTCCATAAAGCTTTACCTCTTTCAATTGCATCTATTGAAGTCCATGAACCATTATCAAATGCTGTCTCAGCAGCTACAACTGCTGATTCGACATCATCTTCTCTACCTTCATAAACGTGACAAATTTCTTCTTCAGTTGATGGATTAATAACCTCGAAAGTTTTGTGTTGTTTAGAAGGAACGAATTTATTATTAATAAATAAACCAGTTGGTTGTTCATATTCTAAACCATTTGGTAATTTAATTGGGACATTTAATGGTAATTGGGAGAAATAACGTAGTTGTAATCTACCGAATTGAGTAGCAGAAGTTCTTAATAAAGCGGCTTTTGTAGTGAACATTGAAATCGAAACAATATTTATACTTTTTATTTTTATTAATATTTTAGTAAATATATATACATAAAGTTCGACGAAAACAAAAAAAAAATCAATAAAATAAAATAATTCCATCAGATTGTATCCCTTTTATAAACCACAAATTGTCTTTTTTCCGTATCCTTCAATTATTATTTTTTTTACCCCATCGCTTATCCCGCAATAATGACATGGTATGACCCGGATGCTATCGCCCTGGCAATACACCATACACATTGAATAACCATCAACTAAGCTCACCAAACAAACAAAAAATATTAACAACTTCTGCGAAAAATGGGGCAGTGTTTATTGATTAATAATGTGTGCACCCTCTGCATAAATAATACAATACAGATACAAATGCAGATTTGACGGTTCAACCGGCAGAATTTTGCTTAAATTGAAGATGAATCTTAACAGCCGCACGCAAAAACCAAGAAAACACAAAAAAATGGGGTTAAAAAAAGTAAAATATTTGGCATTTGGCATTTTACATTTTTTTTTTCGCTCGCGCTGTTCTGTGCAAATTGGAGACTTCGGCTGAAAGATCTGTTCTCTTGGCTTGGTATTTTCTATTTTTTTTTATTATTTTATTGTTTTTTTCTCCGCTATAGAGGAGAAAAAATAGAAAATTTTTATGAACGGCGCTAGGTTGATGAGGGTCGGAAGAAAAAAAAAACACCCGTTATTACGTACGTTTTTATAATTGCAATACAGTCAAATTACGACATTTGATTTTGAGTAATTGTGATAATTTTATTTTAAAATCCTCATTATTACTATGTCTATTACCATGCTGTAACTTCCGTGTTAAAATTGGATTATTACTAATATCTAATGATAATAACATACGATATGGTAGAAATTTAATTAATTGATAACAACTTTTAATTGAATTATTTTTTAGATTTAAATTTGTTAATTGTTTAAAAAAATCATCATCAATAGGTAGATATTCTAAATCTTTAATATTATTGATAGTTAACGATTTAAGATTTCTTGGTAATTTCCCTATTATATTAAATATATCATGCTTAGTACCATTGATAATTTTAATAACTTCTAAAGATTGTATAGGTAATTGAATATCTGAACAATAACCATTTATTCGAAGTTCTTTTAATCCAACTAAATTGTTTAAATTAATTTCTTGTCTTATAGATCTAATTATTATTGAAGAATCATTAGTCATTTCTAAAAATTCTAATTTATTATTTTTTTTGTTAATTTCTTTAAATTTTTCAATTGGATTATTTAATTAAAATTAATTTCTTTAAATTTATTAATTTATCAATATTTTTAATCTCAGTTATATTATTATTGCTCAAATTTAATTTCTTTATTGATAACCAACCACCAAAATTATTTTCATTATTTTGAACAATTTTATTAAAATCAATAATACCACTAATTTTATTATAACTCAGATTCAATGTATCAATCATCGATCCACCCAATCCATCCATTGACGTTATTTGATTATAACTCAAATTTATGTTTTTCAAATTATGACAATTTTCTAACATATTCAAATTGGTTGTTAATTGATTATGAGATAAATTTAATATCTCAATTCGATTATTTTCATTAAATAAGCAAAATGCATTTCTGATTTCATTGAAACTTAGATCGATTTCTTTACAACTTATTGAAATATCAGTAATATTACTAATTTTATTATTACTCAAATTAATTTTAATTAAATTTGGCATATATTCATTCAAACCAATAATATTTTTTAAATTAGATTCATTCTTAATATTTAATTCTAATACTTTATCCCAATTATTATTAATAGTATTAGTAGTTTTATGACTTCTCTCTTTATCTATTGTATCAATTAATAAAGATAATAAAAATTGTTTGTTTTCAGTGAATGATATTTCTGGTATATCACTTAATCTGGTAACATCACCATCATTACTCTCTCTATCATGGTTAGTCTTGAAATCAGATTGTGTAATTTTCAATGAATCATCATCTTCTTCTTCTTCTTCTTCTTCAGCTGATAAATTCTTTTCCGTTAATATCTTATCCAATAACCTCCTACTATCAATCTTTGGTGAATCGATCGGAGTTGTAATGTTTCCGATGTCTACGTCTTCAATATTTTCGCGATTATTGGTTGTATCATTTTCATCAATTGTAAATGTGGAAGTAATATTTTTCGTCGAAGATTGATTGAACTTACTTATATTTGATGTTGTATTTTCAATGAGCTGACTTGTTGAAATATCCTGAAATTCATTTTCTGGAACCCATATACCTTTTGAATGTTTAAAACCATAACCAATGGAACCTGGAGTAATTAAATTCAATTCATTAGGACCAGTTGTTCCTTTAGATGTGGTATTTGTAATATTTCTTTTCATATTGAATTTTGAGCCTTGTGTTTTTAATAAATTATTATACACTTGCTTGGCTTCCAATGCAGGGTCATCATCATCATCCTCATCACTTAAATTGCCACTTTCCTCAGCGTAAGTTGTTAAATTATCATTAGATTTAGATTCATTTCTACTATTATATATCCTTGACTGTTGTAAATCATTTTTTTTTTTAAATGTATTTAAAACTTGTCCAGATAAATCACCAATATCTCTTATAATTAGGGCCGATTCAGGTACCCGTAGTCTATTTCCCATCATCTTATCATTACCATCCGTTGTAAGATCAACAGAATCATTATTATTTGTGTTATCATTATTATTACTAAAATTCAAACCATGAATATTATTATCAATAGTTGTTTTCATTAGATGTGACTTCATATACGGTAAAAATTGCGCAGGTGCATCATCCACAGTAGTACCCCTTGTAGATTCCTTAATTCTTTGATGAACAGTGCCATAATCCATCAAGCTCTCATTGCTGTTATTTTCATTAATTGATAATGAGGACGGTGAACTGCTATAATTTATTGTACTATTTTGAGCCTCTACATCTTTATCATGCAATTGAGAGATAAAAACAGAATCCGCAAAATTATCATTTACTTGGTAATCCTTAAACTGCTTCTTTGATCTCGTATCCATAGTAGTAGCATTTGTTGTATATGTATTTGGTGCACTTATATGAAATGAACCTAGTTCATCGGACAATGCCTCGAGCGAATTACTCGATTCTTCACCCTTAGCAACACTGTTATAACTTGCCACTTCGTCACTGCTATTATGGTCAACTTCAGAGTACATATCGACTCTATATCCTTTCCCAGGGAATTATACCAATTCCAACTGCAACCAGTACTACTATATTAACTATGTTAAATAAATCTCTTGGAAATCATTTTTTTCGAAATGTAAACAAAACAAGTTACCCGCATAACACGAATAGTATTTGTCATTCACGACGAGGCGGGAAATCTTTAAAAATAAACAAAATGAAAACAAAACAAAACAAAACAGATTACACTTACAATGAGGAACTAATTTATAGATTGTTAGAAGTTCAATTCAAGTGTTTTGCCTTGGTATTAGTTGAATTATAACCGTATAACGATAGGTATAATAAGGGACAGATACATTAGTAAAACTATATTAGTTGAGTTAATTAAGTAAGGACTGATAATAAAAACAAGCCACATAATTACAATTGTTTTAATATTTTTTTATTTTTGCCAAAACGAAATACAATGAGTAGTTCTGGTTTAAATATAATTGATGGGACGTTAAATGGTGGGAAACTGAGTTCACAACCGAAACAGACTCGTAAGAGCAGCGGTTCAAGACATATTGCTTTATCTGGAACCAACAATATGGCTATTCTTTCTCCATCACAAATTTCTCCGCCTTCGTTAGTTATAACGAACGATAATATGGATGTTGAAAATGACGATACAGATACTAACTTTTTCAAAGTATTAGCCGAAAATTTAAAATATTCAATCAACAGTCCAACACCAAATACACAATTTCCAACACCTTATTCATCGAATCAAGATCCAAACAAAAATTTAAATAATATATCACATAGTCAACAACAACAAAATTCAATGGATTCATCTATATTGGAAAGTAGTATTAATGTTGGTTTGTATTCCGGTCGAAATCAACAAACAAATGATAATGGCAATTCGAGTAATAATAATAAACCTCTTTCAACAACAGATCCTACTGTAGATCTTCTAAATACTGATGGTGAAACTTTAGGTGATATGAATATCCAACCTTCAACGGTTCTACAATTTGGAAATAATTTTCCTAATGAGTTCTTATTGGCTTCTCCGGAACAATTAAAGGAATTTTTGTTTGACTCACCTGGTGGATTTAATTTATTCCATAGTGCATCGGCAAAAACACCTTTAAGGTTTGTAACAGATTCGAAAGATATGAATATAAATTTAACTTCGAATACCAAGTCTACATCAAGTTCGAATTTAATACATTTATTTAACTCTGTTAGCAATCAGTCAGATGATCAAGTTACTCAAGATATTAACAATGAGATGGGTGTAGTAAATAATGGAACAGATAGAATTTTCACTAGAACACCTTTGAAAAAAATTGATATTAATTTGATGTTTAATTCCACAGATAATTCGCTAGCTAATTCTATTTCTCCATCAAGAAAATTGTCTATGTCATTAACGCCGTATGGTAGAAGGATATTAAATGAAATAGGTACACCATTTACTAGAAATCTAAACTCCTCGAATAGTGCTTTGGTAGATTTCCAAAAGGCAAGGAAGGATGTAAATACTAGTGGTCAATTGCATAGTACACCTGACGATAAATCATTACCTAAAAAGAAGGTTAGCAAAAAAAATAACAAGAACAATAAATTAACGAAAGTAAATCTCAACAAAGCTAATAAAAAAATGGCTATTAATCAGCATATTCAAAATAAGGACAAGAAAAATCATATAACAAAGAAAAAAATTAATGCAAAATTGAATTATGATAAATTTAATAATAATGAAGATTATGAAGATGATTTTGATAAAGAAAATATATATGGTTCTTCTCCTACCACAATTCAATTAAATTCATCGGTTACAAAATCGATTTCCAGATTGGATGCCAATAAAATACCGAATTTGAGAAATATGAATCTTATTGATGATAAATTATTTGAAATGAATGCGAGAGGAATTTCTTTGTCGCCTACACCAAAATCTTACACAAACAATGGGAATCTTAATATTGAAACCCTTAAAGTTCCTGAGTTGCCTAAGATGGGTTCATTTAAGAGTGAAACTAATAATCTGACTGGTTCGTTATCGTTTCCACCGACAGGATCTACCCAAATGAATAACAGAACTGATGATTCTTCCCAATCATCTATATTGTCGTTATCTACAGAAACATCCGCATTAGCATTTCCCATTAATACGAACAACTCTACCAAAATCAAGAAAATTAAGAAAACAAAACCTAAGAAACCAAAATTTCAAGTTTTTGTATCCAGTATAAATAAATTTAATGAACCAAATACTTTTGTTCCAATATCTCCCAAATATTCGAAGCGTGATTCTCGTAAATCTTCTAATAAACTGAAAAGATCACAGTCACTAACGCTGAAAAAGAAAAACAGCAAGAACAATTCATCGCAGGACAGTAACAAGAATGATAAAGATAGAACTAATGGTAACATGTCACAAATTAACCGTTCCAACTCAATGACAAATGATGAAGGTTTCTTTAATATGTACTAATTGATCGAATCGTAACGGTACAGTACTACTATATACATTTCAATATATAATCACTTCATTTTTACTCAACATTATAACATTATTATCATAAATCATTCCACGAGAGTTTTTATTTTTATTTTTTTTTGGATTCCTTTCATTCTGAAGGTTCCGTGAAAATTAAGTAAGTAGTAAGAAATAATGCAGATTCGTAGATACATAATAAATAATTGATTTGATACAACCAAGCCCCCAAGCAAAAGTTGCCTTCTGATTATATATCTAAGTGTTCTATAGAGTTTTTTTTGGTTGAACGGTTTATATCTGATTGTTTTTTTAATATTGAATTCAATTTCTCACAGTAGTCAATAGTAAGGTAATTTTGTCTCTTTATGAATAATTGAACAAATGAGAAATCACCGTACAAATATAAATGCTAATAACACAGATTACACTAACAATGACGTTGATCGAACAAAATTGTCTCCACCATCATTATTGTCACCCACTGTTCATTCATTATCTTCTTTTGAAAACAATTTCCAAGCTTTGAATTATCTTTCGAATTACAAATCAGTTCTAAGCACAACCATCGATGAACTTCATAGCAAAAATATCAAACTAAATAATGAGGTTCAATTGAGTAAATATTATGAATTCAAGAAATCGTTGGCCAGCGTGAATTCGAGGCAAAACAGTATTGTTAGTACATCAGACTCATCGAATGTACAAAGTGATAAGAGTAAAAATATAAATTCAATCATGGATAAATTTTTATCCTTTTCAGAGAACGACGTAGATCCTTACAAATTAAAGGAAGCTCTTGGGAAGAATGATGATCTTCTAAACTCACATGCAAGTTTAAAATTCAATAAATTAGATGATGGCGGTCACTTATTTGACAGTTTAGAAAAGGACAGTAATTATTTTATAAATTCCAATTTCACAAATTCATATTACAAATATTATAAAAAATTATTAACAGTAGATATGAAAGATTATGATATATTGAAAAAGCATAATTTATGGATACCATCCATAAGGCAAGAATATGAAGATCTTTTGTTACAGGATTATCTAGAGGAAGATTACGTAGACAAAAATTATGCAATGGGTGATGTATATAAAGACAAAACTTGCCCATTGTTTATGACAGGAGCATACAATTTGTCATCATATCATGCAGGTCACTCTATTCTACCTTCAATATTTTCAGAATTTAAATTACCATCATTGATATATCATTCAGCAGTTGAAATTAATGGACAAGTATTTATACTTGGTGGTTTGATGGCTTGTTATAGAAACGATAAAGAAAAGCCTAATCTTGATAACTATTATGTTGATGGGATCAAAAATTTGCCTCCACCTTTGTTACATGACGTAATAAATAATCCAGCAATGATAAATAATCCATATCTTTATGTTCAATCAGTGAACTCGGCAAGGTTGTCAAGGCCTGAAATATCTGGGCAGATTCCACCACCTTTATTATGTATGACAAGTACAAAGTTAACGGATAGATATTTACTATTTTATGGTGGTATTGAAGTGCAAACTGAAACCAACTTCGACACTGATGGTATTGTTTTTATTAGAAAAAGGGTCTTTTTGAATAATACCGCATATATTTTAGATACAATGTCTTTTAAATTTACAAAAATAGAGGTCAATACACAATCTTTTGAGGAAGGAAAAGCTCCTACGTTTTCACCAAGGTTCGGCCATATGCAGTTAGCGGTTGATTCTTCACAAATGAAGTATTCCTATGATGATAGTGTTACAACTAGCGTATCTTCATTGACGATTGATGAAAACTCAGCGACTCAGAAAAGTAATAATACATCTGATTTCCAGAAACATGATATAGCTAGCTTGAATTCACCAATAGATGATGTCGCAAAGCCGATGACTCCTACTACATCTTTATTAATGACTAGCAATTATAGTAGTGGCAATAATGTGCATGGCAGTAATGTTCTCTCAATATTGATTTATGGTGGCTATAGACAAACTGTTGATGATAAATATGAAGCATTAGATGATATGTGGAAACTTGATTTGAATATTGTGGCACGTAATAAAAAGGGTTATCTAAAGTTTGCAGATTCGATTGTTGCTTCTAATATCCCTATTGTTGGCGAGGAAGATGTTATTCCTAATGCTAGAGCTTTTTTTGCATACGGTATCCCAAATGCTACTTTGTTTGGTGAAGCATCTTTAGAATATACTTTATTGAGAAGGTTAGAGAATGAATTTTGTGTTGACTCCAACTTGTTTAATGATAGTGACAGTTCTACATTATTGTTCCCTAATATCCCCCATGGTAGTCATAGACAAAAGATTGACAAGGTTGTGACTAACTCTTCTACAAATACAGTATCAACAAATAGAACCAATGTAAATGCCGCTTCTAGTAGTCCTCTATTTCAATCGAATGTCAATTCGACGAATGAAAAAAGATCTAGTACAAATGATAGTGGTAACTCGATTCTACAAAATCATTTGAGATCGGTAAATGAGTCTAATGGTTCCGATATGAATAATTCAGATGAAAAGAGAAAGGTCATTGTTATACATGGTGGTTCAAATGGCACAGAAGTTTTTGGTGATATGTGGTGGCTTGATCTAGAAAATATGAAATGGTTAAAAATTGACACATTTACAAAATCTGGAGGTAAAACTGGAGAAGAATTAGAAAAAAATCAATTAAAATTGGTTGGTCATACGA
The DNA here is from genome assembly GCA_003708465.2 of Kazachstania kunashirensis. Lineage (NCBI taxonomy): Eukaryota > Fungi > Ascomycota > Saccharomycetes > Saccharomycetales > Saccharomycetaceae > Kazachstania > Kazachstania kunashirensis. The sequence continues at coordinate 243,305 of PPOH02000228.1, forward strand.
TGGTTTCTGCTGGGTATGCAGGTATCTACATTGGTGGTATGACTCAAGAATCTGTCAATGAAATATATAAGGAAAATTACGAAAAAAATTCTAAAAGCGGTTTTACTGCTAATGGTTTACTCAATGTAATAAATTTAAGGACACAATGTTTAGTGCAAGGTGGAGATATCATAAAAGTATCATCTAAGAGTCAAGAGGAATCCGTTAAAGATGGAAAACCTAACAAATTGAGATGTTTCAGCAGTGTTGGGTTTACTACGGCCCAGTCGGACGGAACTGTTCTTCTAGTTGGTGGTGGTTTGTTTCATAATTTGGACTATGAGAATGTATACCTTCGTGGTGCGATCCTGGAGTTCATCCTTCCCGCAATGAGCCTCCCTGTGTAAGACAAATTCTAGGAATGTAATTCTCAGTATTTAATGATAGATAGACATATACATATTTACATATATTATAAAATTCTTTTTACAACGACTATTATAACCATTCCCATAGAATTTCATGTCCACAACTGGTTAAATATTCATGTAAAATTGTGTTACAGCCTTACCTTATAGAACTTTACGCGATTTTTCTGTTTTTCCCGCGAAGGAAAAAATTTTCATGCCACTTTGTAAAAGTTTTTCATTTAAAGTAAAAATAAGATAAAAAAAAGTGTAAAAGGTCAATTGTAAATATCTACAGTGTTATGATAAAGAAATTTAGGTATATCAAATCTTACAATCGAATAGAGTTGATAAACGATCTTAAAATAGAAAGAAAGTGAATTACGGTCATTTTAAAGACAGGTTTCCTATTTATTATACAATTTTTTACCCTATTTTTTTCTTATCTTAAAAATAGAGGTTATATCTTCCAAAGAACTACTGTTATTGCTATCAAGTCGCCGACGTTTTAAATAAAAGGTTCTTAACGATTATTCTATTGATCTATAAATAAACTTTTTAGTTTTCTGTTATTTGATCCCATCAATTTACGGGTGATTTACACTTTAATATCCTTAAATTCTTTACATCCGCATTCTTTCCAAAATTAGAAAAGACACAACGTTTGAAACTTTCGTATTAATTGATTCACAATGCTAAGTGCAGAACGCAGAACGTCGATGGCAGAACGTCGTCCATCATTTGCCAATTTTTCAGGCAATCCAAACCAACTAGATTCTTTAATTGTTCCTCATTTAGCTGGTATTGAAGATCCTTTACCTGAAACAACTCCAGAGAAAGTCGATGTTTTAATAGCCGGTACTGGTCTTGTAGAGAGTGTTTTAGCTGCCGCATTAGCATGGCAGGGTTCTACTGTGTTACACATCGACTCCAACGATTATTATGGTGATAGCTCAGCTACCCTAACTGTCGACCAATTTAAAAACTGGGTTAGTCGTGTTAATAGCAACTCAATTCCATCTTATAGTAATGCAAAATTATATGTTTCAACTAATATAGGTCCATCAAGTAAATATTCATCCAGAGATTTTGGTATAGATTTATCACCGAAGATCCTTTTCGCTAAATCAGATTTATTATCAATTTTAGTAAAATCAAGAGTTCACCAGTATTTAGAATTTCAACCTTTATCAACATTTCATACTTACGAAAATGATTCATTCGAAAAATTAACAAATACAAAACAAGATATCTTCACAGATCAAAAATTACCACTAATGACAAAACGTAATTTGATGAAGTTTTTAAAATTTGTACTAAATTGGGAAGAAGTACCAGAAATATGGGAACCATACAAGGATAAATCAATTACCCAATTTTTATTTGATAAATTTAAACTAGAAAAAGCACAAGTATTTGAACTTGTTTTTTCTATTGGTTTATGTTGTAATATAGACACTAAAGTTCCACTTGCATTACAAAGAATTCGTCGTTACTTAATTAGTTTCGATGTATATGGTCCATTCCCTGTATTATATTCTAGATTCGGTGGTGCTGGTGAAGTATCACAAGGTTTTTGTAGATCAGCTGCTGTAGCTGGTGCCACTTATAAATTAAATGAAAAATTAATTTCTTATAATCCATCCTCACAAGTGGCTACATTTATGGATGGTACTAAGGTTACTGTTTCAGAAAAAATAATTATGTCACCAACTCAAGCACCAGAGGGTAATCAACATTTACCGGAACAAAAATATGAAGTTAATAGAATGGTTTGTTTGGTTGAAAAAGATTGTAAAGAATGGTTTAGTGAGGATGAATCTGCAGCTGTAATTGTGTTCCCCCCAGGTTCATTAAAATCTGGTAATAAGCAAGTTGTACAAACATTGATTTTAGGTGCAGGTTCAGAATGTTGTCCAGAAGGTACGTCGATTTGGTATTTATCAACTAATGAAACTGGTGTTCGTGCCGAAATGGATCTTGATGCTGCATTAGAAGCTTTGGAAGTAAGTATTATTAGAGAATCATCAACAGATATTGCCAATGACGATATTGTTCAATTTGATGGAGATGGTCATACAATTATAAACTCTGTCAAATTGGGACAATCATTTAAAGAATACATTCCAAGAGAGAGTGTTCAACATTTATTAAAATTATCGTACACTCAATATACATCAACTCCGCCATTTGATGTTGTCAATCCATCCTTATTTGATAATGATGAAATAAACAATAGACCAAATTCAGTAGATAAATTTATTCCAAACGCTAGTGATAATGGTATCATATATACAGCAATGCCGTCAAGTGAAATATCATACGATGAGGTTGTCACAGCTGCTAAAGTTTTATACGAAAAAATTGTTGGTAGTGACGATGATTTCTTCGATGTCGATTTTGAAGATGATGATGACCAAATGGCGTCTATGACAGCTGCTCGTGGCAATAATATTAGTTACGAAAATGCCATCGAGGACGACGAAGAAGATGCTGATATGGATATGCAAGAAGATGAATCTAACGAATTTGTTGGCAAGATGGAGATATGACGATATTCAGAATATTCAGGATATATATATAACCCAACTTACAAATATATAAATATAAACAAAACCATACGTAAATATTCTTTGCCCAAACCTTCTATCTTTTTTTGTCTTTTTTCAATATGTATGTAATCTAAACAATTTCCATTCTAATATATATTATTTGTGACTATCCTACCATCCGTACATTATTATACATCCATACATTTTGAAGAAGTAAGTGCATCACGTGATATTCTTCTAAAAATATTTTCAAAACTGAACTTTGCGCTTTTGCGAATTATGGAAAACTCTGGAAAAAATTGAACTCACAGAAGCTCATCACTTCTATGATGCATAGCGTGCAGTGCGTGTGTGATTGTAATGTATATTAATCAAGTTTAATTGCCCTGTTGTTGGGTATCTCTCATGTAGATTGTTTTTCAACTTTATATTTCAGTTTTAAATTTATTTCACTTGTAGATCGTTACGGAGCAGTCTTTATATTTCTCACTGTCGAAGAAGTCAAAACTAGCTATACAAAACTATTAATAAAAATGTCTGACGTTGAAGAAGTTGTCGAAGTTCAAGAAGAAGTTGTTGAACAATCCGGTGAAGTTACCATTGAAGATGCCTTAAAGGTTGTCTTAAGAACTGCTTTAATCCACGATGGTTTAGCTAGAGGTTTAAGAGAATCTACCAAGGCTTTAACTAGAGGTGAAGCTCAATTAGTTGTTTTAGTCTCTTCTGTTACTGAAGCTAACATCACCAAGTTAGTTGAAGGTTTAGCTAATGACCCAGCTAACAAGGTTCCATTAATCAAGGTTGCTGATGCCAAGCAATTAGGTGAATGGGCTGGTTTAGGTAAGATCGACCGTGAAGGTAACGCTAGAAAGGTTGTTGGTTCCTCTGTTGTTGTTGTCAAGAACTGGGGTGCTGAAACTGATGAACGTAACATGATCTTAGAACACTTCTCCCAACAATAAATGGATTAATTTTTCAGTCATATAATATGGATATTTCTATCTTTTTTTTATTTTGAATTATCTTATTAATTTATAGCTATAACTATATACGTTTATATATAATAAGAAAGAAATATAATTTATTTTTGTTATAAACTAATTTTATGCTTTAATTATGTATATTAGAAGAACAATGGTAGATCTGTAGTTGAATATGCTAAACTGGAATCATCATTGTCATTATCACTATTAAATGTGTCATGATTATTATCATTTTCATCACCGGTAGTTAAGTTTAATAAGTTGCTATCATTATTAATCTCACTCTCATTGATACTATTTCCTGGATTGTAAGGATTAAATGATAACTTTGTGGTTTTTATTGTTTTCTTTTTAAATTCGCCCAATTCGTCGATATTCATTAGTAACTCAATCTCATTCTGTGCGTTTTGATTAATGGATTCTTTTTCTAACATACATATTTCACTTACTATACCAGGATAGTCCTTTGGTAATTGTAAAGGTTTTTTAGAGGTTGTTGTATTGTTATAGTTCGAATTTTTCCTTCTATCTGATATTATTATGTCATCAGTCTGACTTAATATATTGACACTAAGTAAACCATGAACATCCATTCTAAATAATACTTTACTCGCAATTTTGGTGCTCATTCTAATTTTATCAAATAATGTAAAATCAAAGAACGCAATTACTGGAACATCATAACAGAGGGTTGTTGAATCATTTTCAAATATTTCTAATTTTTCTAATATCGACCTACTACTCGGTAATTTGATCTTGGAGAAGCCTAATTGAGATTTTGATATCAATGCAAAAATATTTTCACCGTTTTCTACTGTTTTAGCATAAATGTAACATTCTTTGCAATTTATTTCCTTTAGATCCTTTAAGGCACTATAAATTACATCACCTTTGATTATACATTCAAAGATCATCTGATCTTTATCGAGCACTAATCCTGTATTATCCATATCCTTAATTAAATATGTAGAATATTCCACCCTTTCTGATATCATAGAGTCTTCAAATATGAGTACAAACGGAGAACTGTATCCATTATAGGAGAGTGTGCATTCGACGATGTCATCGAAGTTCTTGTTCATAATGTTGACACTATCTAAGATATGATTGATCTTAACACATAATTTCATATGATCTTCCTCCCCTTCTTCAAGTTCATCATTTTCGTAACTATATGACATGAACAATTCCTTCGAAAGCAATAACTGAATCTTTATAACATGATTGTTTTCACGAACAAATGATAACCCATCTTTATCAAGATATATTAAAACATCTTCTTTGATACCAAACGGCGTTAAACAATTCAATGCAGTGGTGATATGATCCAAATGAACTGTTGTTGCAACAAATTTAGAATGCGCATTCTGACCAGCAATCTTCATTTACCACGTTATTTTATAATATAGTGATATGTGTTTGGTGTTTGTTATTATGCAAATTAAATAAAAGTCGCGATGCCCGTTTTTTGGAGCATTTAATGAACTGTTCAACTCATTAAACTCGAAATCACTTTGAAGAAACACCAAGATAGTTCGATTAAAGATGAATCAAGCTGTTAAAATATCATCTCGCGTTCAACCAGCAACCCATGCATTGATTGTGCTGCATGGACTGGGTGATACTGGCCATGGATGGACATTTTTGGCATCGCAGTTACAGAACCATTCTTGCTTTAATTCCACCAATTTTATCTTCCCAACTGCACCAAATATTCCAATTACGGCTAATGACTGTATGAGTATGCCTGGCTGGTTTGATGTTAAAGAATGGGATCCATATATGAGAGATTTCGATATACAAGGATATCTGAAATCACTTAAAGAAGTTGAAAAATACGTAAAAGAACAAGTAAATTTAGGAATACCGCTACAGAATATTATTGTTGGTGGGTTTTCCCAAGGTGCAGCCCTAAGTTTGGGTTGTGCTCTTGACTTTAGTGAGAAAATTGGTGGATTTTTTGCACTATCAGGGTTCATTAATAAGAGTTTGAAGGATTTGATATGGAAAGACGAAACAGAATATAACAAAAAGAAGTGCGGCTTGAACACACCAATATTCCATGGACACGGTGATTGTGATCCAGTTGTAATGATAGACAAAGGGCGTGAGGCTTTTGAATACTTGAGCAAGGACTGTGGTTTCACAGATTACAACTTTCATACTTATTCCGGTTTGGAGCATTCAGTATCACCACAAGAATTAGATGATCTGATTGCATTTATAAAAAAATGCTGGAAGATGTAATCTTTGTATATATCATATAAATGTTTTTGTTTTGCAGTTTTATTAAATAACAACTTTATTTTTCATTGAAGCGTAAATCTGAAAATTTTTAAAGATGACCTGCTTGTCATTATTTACATTAAGTATAAACTACAGCGATTAGCATAAGGATTAAACGCTGATATAGTTGGTATGTCCTTACAGGTGGATAATGGGGACTCGCAGATATCTGTGGATCGGATTCTGAATGATGTGTATTCCAAGAGGAAGCAGCCAAAGACGATTACTAAAGTCGATATATTGGATCTAGATGAATTAAAGGAGTATCAAGGTAGGAAACGTAAAGAATTTGAGTCTTATTTGAAAAGAAATAGATTAGATATGGGACAATGGCTGCGGTATGCTAAATTTGAAGTGGAACAACATGATATGAAGCGGGCTAGGTCTGTTTTTGAAAGAGCACTTCTGGTTAATGGATCTTATATCCCTTTATGGATTCGCTACATTGACTCTGAATTGAAAATGAAATATCTAAACCATGCAAGAAATATTCTAGATAGGGCGATTACAACACTACCAAGAGTAGATAAATTATGGTACAAGTATTTATTCCTCGAAGAATCATTGGAAAATTGGAATATTGTGAGGTCATTGTTCAACAAGTGGTGTTCTTTAGAACCAGTTAGAGGTGCATGGGCATCTTTTATTGAATTTGAAATACGACAACATAATTGGGAGAATGTTAGAGATATTTATATCAAATATGTGATGGTTTACCCACAAGTTCAAACTTGGTTGGACTGGGTAAAATTTGAAACTATTTACGGATCTATCGATTCGGTGAGAAAGGTTTACTCATTAGCTTTGGATACATTAATATCATATGAAGAATCGATGAAAGTGACTGATGAATATGAGCTGGATTTAGTAAATTTAGTACTTTCATTTGCTAAGTGGGAAATATCACAACAAGAATATGAACGCGCCAAAGTTCTTTATAAAATTTCACTAGACAAGTGGCCAAAAAATTTACAGATTGTTGAAGCACAAACACAGTTCAATAAGAACTTTGGAAACATTTCTCAAATTGGAAATAGCATTATTAGTAAAAGAAGAGCAAAATATGAGGATGAATTAAAAAATGATAGGTATAATTATTACACATGGATGTTATATTTCGATTTGATATCGCAATATTATTCACACGATATTATTGATGTGTTTGAAAACGCTGTGAAAGAATCCTTACCAGATCAGAAGTTAATTAAGGATATTCGGTGGAAACGTTACATTTATATATGGATCAAATATTTGGCATACGTTGAATTGGAGTTGAACGATATTGAACGTTGTGGCGCACTCTACAAGAGGTGTTTAAATGAAGTTTTACCTCATAAAAATTTTACATTCAGCAAGATCTGGATCATGTACAGTGAATTTGAAATTAGACAGAACAACATTGCTCTTGCAAGGAAAATTCTTGGAAGGTCCTTAGGTCTTTGTCCAAAAAAAAAATTATTTGAGAAATATATTGAATTAGAGGTTAAATTGAGAGAATTTGACAGAGTTCGTAAAATATATGAAAAATATCTAGAATTTGAACCTTCAAATTACCAAATTTGGTTAAATTATTCAAAATTAGAGGAAAATCTGGGTGATGAAGATAGAGCAAGAGCGATTTTTGAAATAGCATTAAGAGATGATATTACAAATATTAATGCTGATTCGCAATCTAAGGTAATGGATAGGTTTATTGATTTTGAAACAGAAGCTCAAGAATATAATAGAGCACGCACTTTATATGAATCATATCTACAAAAGAGTGGTTATTCACCAAATGTTTGGATCAAATTTGCAATATACGAAGGTTCAGTACCAACTGATGAACAATTAGATATCATTAAGAAGAAAAATGAGACTTATGCATCTGATGGTGAAGACGATTATGATGATGACATAGAATTTGAACCAACAGAAGAAAATTTTGCAAAGGCAAGAAAAATATATGAACGAGCCTTACAATACTTTAAGGGAATAGGAAATAAGGAGAATAGGTTATTCATACTCCAAGCGTATGAACAGTTTGAGAAAAACTTCGGTTCATCTCAGCATCAAACTTCATTATCAGAAAGAATGCCACATATTATTGTTAAGACCAGAGAAGAAGGTGGAATAGAGGTTGAATATAACGACTATGTGTTTCCTGATGATGAAACAAAGACAGAAAAACCTAATGTTTCAAAGTTTCTTGCTTTAGCAAAAAAATGGAAAGAAGAAACTAAAGAGTGAATAAGGAAAGAAAAAAGAATTTATAATAATTAGATCATAAAAAATGCGTAATCATCCAATAGAATAAATAATTTATAGTAATACATGCATGCATATATATATATAATAACAACTTATATTATGAAGCAAAGATATTATTGCTCAAAGTACTTGATTTTCAGAGACCTGGCGGACCTGATAATCCAGGTGGATAATTGTTACTCCCATCATTTACATTATTGGATACTCCAAGTGGTAAATCAACATCAGATGAATGGAAGTCTAGACCTGGTGGAGCATTAGTAGGTAATATATCAGGAAGAACCCCTATCTCTTCTAACCCAGGTGGAGCATTATGCTGTATACTTGGAACGGTTTCTATATCTCCATTGATACCTAATGCATTGTCGGTTGACATTGATTGAGTATCTAATCTTGAAGGAATTGACACAACAGGGGTGGGTGGTGTTACCTCAGCTTCATCGTATGAAATTGGGCCACCTTGTAACTTTCTCTCATGCATAATATTATCGTTATCATAAGGTATCCTCTGCCTATAGCCACTTGAACTATATCTTGACTGACTGTTGGAAGCGTTTTGAAATCTTGAATTAACATATGAATTTGAATTATAATAAGTTGAATTATTAGGCTGCGAATTCCAATTGATTTGGCCTGTAGCTTGATACCTACTTTTTGAATTATTCATATGCATATCAGCTGGTGGGGGAGGTATATCACGTTGTTTTAGAGGGAAAGTACAATCTCTCGTAATGTGACCCCATTGTCCACAATTCCCACAAATAATCTGCTGTGCAAAGGATTGCTTATTAGGACAATCATATTTCATATGACCCTTCAAACCACAAATGGTGCATGGTCTATCATCTTCTCTCAGAGTACCATTTAATTCAGCTAGTTCTCTTAATTGGCCCCTTTTTAAATCATTTTGTCCCTCAGGTGATGTAACTGCTTTGATTATAATTGATTGGCAAGCTTTTATACCATCCTGAAGTTTTTCTTCTGAGTCAGATATAATTAAACAATGTAATGGATCTTCCATATTCGTTGCACCTTTCGGTAGGTCTGTGGCATTCTTACCTTCTTTGACTGAACCTCTACCTCTAATAGCGATTTTACACTTTGATTGCTCCTGTAATTTTCTCAATGTATTACCACGGGGACCTAATAAAAAACCTACAAAGTTAATCCCAGTATATTGTTCTACTGGAATATAATATTTTTCTTGAAATTTAGTTGGTCTAACATAATCTTGCGGTGGAACAAAATATGGTATTATTTTCAAAGCGATTTCTACCAGACGATATCTTTCATCTTCCAGGCTTTTTCTAAATCTTTGTTCGGTAGTATTGGTTCTTTTACCTTCTGCATCATATATTGGAGCTGGTGAAGGTAATCTCGTAAAACTCATCGGAATTTTCAAAGAATCTTGCTTCAGTATCGAGGTTATTTCCTCTATTCTAAACATTACCTGGTATGCACCCATTTGTTCTAAAGTTAGTGCACCTGTTATATGTGTTGGTAGCCTATTATATTCATCAACAGATGTGAAATCACTTTCCGATGACTTCTCATCCCAAAATTTAAACTTAGAATTGGCAATACGATCGTTCCATTGAGAGAAACTTCCATCACTTTGATTTCCAGCCATCATTCAAACTTTTATCTTACTGCTATAGTGATGTATTTCGCACTCCTGATATTGTTCTTTAGTCGGCATTCTAAATATAAGATATACCACCTATGCTGGAACTGCTTCTTAATATTTTAACTTCTGAAATTTCTATTGTTCCAACAATTCGTATTTAGTGATTAGTATAACCTAATAATATCTGATTTATTGAAATGATATAAGATTAACAATAGTGAAATATGTTATATGTTGTTAGTATATACCATCTAAGTAAATATATAAATTTTCACACTTTAGCGAGCATTTCAGTTACAGACTTCTTCACTGTGTCGAAGATCTCAGATGGATTCCCATCTATGATAGTCTCCCCATCACTAATCTTTCTGACTGCCACTTGACCATCGATCACTAATGTACCTTCACCTTTGAACTCTGCTATGTGGTTTAATGCAATAAGTTTTCTTCTAAGTTCTGCTAGTCTGACATCACCGATAGAAAGAGATCCACTTGTTTGTATTCTATTATTGCTTTTTAGTGGCTTCAGCACAAGTTTATTTCTGTTAGATGGAGATTTTTGGGATGGAGATTCTTTTACTAACCTACCAACAACATGTGCCACTGTATGACCGTCTCCAATCTTTTGCCACCTCAATAGTTGATCTAGGGCCGTGTCGATTGAAATATCTAATACCTTAACAGTAGTATTGAACTCAATATCTTTATTAAATGGAATATTTATAATTTCGATTTCCCTCTTACGTAAGAGGGTAGCGACACGTTCATTCTGTATCTCTTCAGATCCTACTAGGATCATCTTTCTTGGCTTCAATGATGGCCAGATTGCAGTTGTGGATCTTTCGTCAACAAGGTTTTCCATATTAATGAATGTAAACTGACAACTAACTGTTGTCGTTGCACTTTTGATTGTTCTTTGACAAGGATGACTTTTAACATCTAAATATGTAATATTATCAAAATTCAATCTTTTTTGCTTTAATTTTTCAGCTTCTTGTTTCTCTTTCAATATTTCTTGACGTGATTTTTTGGCTTGTCTATTACTTTTATTCTCAGATTCTTTTTCATCCTGACCATCCATATGTCTCTTTCTTTTGTCTTGTACTTCATTTGGCTCTTCATCATCTTTAGGTATCAACTGGTCGATATCTACGAATGTACCATATTCATCCATTTTTTCTTTCTTTGGATTGAATTGAAAAATTTTATGCTTTAAGGTTGAATTTGAGGTTATAATTGTATCCACAGGGATTTCTTGTCTTTCATTTTTCTTGCCTTTACCTTTCAATATATCAAGTAAATTATCGTCATCCTCTTCATCATCTTCGTCATTAACAACAGATCCTTCAAAATCTGTAAGATTAGCATCAGAACCATTTGTTAATACTGAATTATTTTCAGCAAAATGATGGGAATATTTGTTTGATAATTTGAGTTCTTTGCGCAAAGATACTTCAGATTCCTTTCTGTCTTTCCTTCTGTCATCTATATTTTTTTTAAATTCTTTTAATGCTTTACTTTTCAAAGGATCCAAATCGATAATTTCAAACTCTGTAGTCGATGAGTAATCTATCGCGGTACCTTCTTCTATATTAGTATTTTTCATTTTCTCATCCCATTTTTCATACATACTTGATAATATATTAATATCAGTCTTCTTGTTGGATGTTAATACTACAGTTGTTGTTGATGTCTGATCTAGATGTCTTAACGTATCCGTAATAGAGGACTCAACCTCTGAAATGAAGCAAATTTTTGACCCCCTGTATTTCGTAAGATCAGTTGGTGTGACCAATTTTAATATGTCGTTAACATCAAAAGGTGACCTACTATCTCTAGTTTCCCATAACTTCAAAACAGAAGATGATAACCATTCTAGCATTGATTGTGCATATGTTACCGTTCTACCTTTCGAATATGATACTAACAGAATGGGGATATTCGGATATTTACCGTTTCTTGATTTCTCGTAGAGATAGTTATGTACCATAGCAAACAACTCTAGAAAATTCCCACCAATCTCACAAGGTATTAATACAGAACCATTATTACTTAGCCCCTTCTTCAAAGTATTGCTTAAAATTTTTGTTCTTTTCTTTAATGGTTTCGAAGAACCGTATCTATCTAAAGTTGTGATAATACCAGAAGGTCTAAATAATGCCGACAATGGTTTACCAGAATTATCTAATAATGCGGCAGCATTTAAGATAGTACTTTTTGTATGGTTCCAATGACGAGCATATGTCAGTTTCTCTGAATAATTTGTTATACACCAAATTGATGCACCTGGAGAACAGCCTGAGTTATAAGCTACCATTGATAACCCATCGTATCTCGACCTTAAATCAACTAATTGGGAAAACTTTACGGCTTCAATTGCATCAAAAGCAGACTCTATATCTTCCAAATCCATTTGATTACTTGTGTAGGGGCCTAGAATACCTCTATCTACATAAAAATCGATCGTAGAGACTCTGCCTAAATTTGTTATTGGTAGAGTGGAATAAACACGAACTCTAGATATAAAATGAGAAATAAAATTGAAGTATATTAAAGCAAAGGCACCCAGACTATCTGTTGTAGATTCAGACAGCAGTATAATGTCAACATCTGGTATAATATTTGACCAGAATTTCACAGAGTCTTCATAGGAGACATTCTTATGTGACCAGGCAGGATCTACCAAAATTGTAACCGCTTCAAAGCGAATTAAGGTCCCAACACAAACACCAGATCCGTCATCCAGTGAACTGAACTTATAAGCCATTTCTCACCTAATGTTTTCTGCTATTTAGCAATGTTATTGTTTTGTTTTCTTCCAATACGTTATAGTGAAAAATATCAACAATTTCGTTTTCCCCATGCGATGCGATATTTAAAATTGTCAAACCTTTCTAGTTCAAGAGCCTATGAAGAATTATTAACTTTTCCATCAGTAAAAAACGTTTGTCAGTAAGTTATACAATTTGTATGCCTAATCATATTTGTATGAATTAAAGAGATGTTAGATACGCATAATTCTGTTATTGTTGGAGTCTGCTTGGTAGATTTCCATCACAAGAGGGGCCCTGAAGTTGAATATTGGCACGGTTTACCTGATGGCACCGAAGAAGATGAATTATGGTCTAATTTACCTTTCCAAGCTTTGCCCGACGGATCTCATTCATTTGAAGAGACCTTTACATATTTTACATTACTCTATGATGAAGTTAACCATTGTAGTCCTCTAATCGGGGCTGCTGAACTACCAGAAAAAGACTTGGAAAACTATACGACATTGTTTGCTATCTCCTGTTCAAGGCAGATTAAGACAGAAGATTTGATCACCAAGGATAAAGATGTCACTAGATCAATCGTTCAGAAAGCCATTGTTGTCATTTCCAGGGAGCCGATTTTTGGTCAGGTCAGAGATAAATTAAGTATTGTTACCAACGCCTATTTCTTACAACATGATTTTACTGATAAACAAATTCTAGTATCATTATATGATAATTTAAATTTATTGTACCGTCCAGCTTCTGAAGAGAGTACCGCCGTATTAGAGGGTAGACTTTATGTTGGACTATGTCTTCGTAAGATACTGCACGATTTTAAAAATAACGTTTTAGTAATTTTGAAAGCATTTCTCTTAGAGAAAAGAATTATATTTTATGGTAGTAACGTGGAATACTTATGTAATCTCCAATTTGGTTTAATAAGTTTGATTCCATCATTATTATTAAACTTACAAAATAGTGGTAGTCCATTACTTTTTTTGGATGTAAATAACTTAAAAAGCGTGGATTCATTTAAATCAAGTGATAGAACTTCTATTCTACAATTTTTGGGCCTTCCTTTACAAATCTTCCAAAAGGGTGGTCTCTTCTCTCCATATACCCCATTACAACAATTGGAGGACATCAAGTCTGAGAAGACAAAGTTTTTCGTCATCGGATCTTCTAATTCTTTACTTTATGAACAAAGGGAAGAATTATGTGATATTCTGGTAGATGTAGATGATTTAACTATAGATGTAATAGATAAAAAGCTTCATTCGCCGTTACAATTAACTGGACATGATAAGAAATGGATTGAATCAATTGTAGCAATGGTGGATGAAACGTGGAATGAAAATGATGATGAAACTCCCAAAAATTCACAATTTAAGGGTAGTGAAGATTTTATTAGATGGCAATTTGAAGACTACCTGACCGGTTTCTTATCCTCTGTCAAACTATTCGATTATGTGACTTTACACAAAGATAACCAAATTGCATTACAAAGTATACCTCAGGACCTAGCTAGTCCGACTCCATGGACTCTTTTCAACATGCATTGGGTTAATAATTGGAAAGAAACACAAAATTATTTAATTTTCAATAATCTAACTGACGATAGATTATTCGATTTATTTACTCCGAAGCATGCTTATAATGGTATTGATAATTTTGCTATTTTTCAACAAAAGCTCATTTCAGCATTTCAGAATCTAAGGAAAAATTCTGCTAATGGCAGTTCGACAAGTATTAACAAAAATATTTTTAATGACGATAGTTCTCATCTTAACATGGGTGAAGAGAAAGGTATGCAGAATAAATCAGCAGATGAAAATGTACAAGAAGAGGAAAGTGTTATGAACAAGGGTGAGAACTTATGGTCTTCATGGAAAGATTATTTTAACAAAAAGAAAATGAAGAATAGTTCTGAGGCTATTGTAAACGTGAAAGGTGAAGAAGGCTCAAAAAAAGATACATCTAGAGTAGGAGGGGAGAAAAAGCCTAATGATAATATAGCGACTGATAGGCTACAGCAAAATTCGACCAGAAAAGCAATAGAAACCGCACTTATGGGATTAGGATTACATATGGACAAGAACAAGCGTGAAGATAAAAATAAAGATAATGTTAAAGAAGATGATGAACAAGACAGGAAACTGATTGAAGAATCAGAAAGTGATGAAAGTGGTGCATCGGTTGATGCAAGTACTGATATCGATGACTTAGTAATCGTTGCCAATGAAAATATCGATGATGATCGATGATTTATAAATATGGATCAAGAGTTAGAGGATAGTAATAAAGCTAATAAAATTCTGTGAAAATGAAGTTTGCGGATTTTTTTATGAGCAACTAACCCAAAGTGCTATTATATATACATTCTTATGCGGGTTTAATTATTTATTCAATAATCGAATTCTACTCATCGAGAAAACATCCGCCAGATTATCAATATTCATTATTATTATATAAGTTTTTAAATAAAAATGATATACAATTGAAGAATGCTCAAGATTTATAAAAAATAGTAAAAGTTAAATTGGGGCGAGCTGGGAATTGAACCCAGGGCCTCTCGCATGCTTGGTTAACCCAAAGCGAGAATCATACCACTAGACCACACGCCCATTTAGAACTTTCAAGAATTAAGCGTTATTTATAAACGCTGTATTATGATCATTCATAGAAGGTTTTATTATATATACAATTAATTTAGGAGATTTCGACTACATTATTTTTCCCTGAAAAAATAAGAAATGACGTTGTGCAGATTACTATTTAAAGTGGGCAGAACTAGGATGGCCCAGAAAACGATGAACACATGGAGAAATAAATCTCAACAGTACAACCAAGTGATGTCAATGAGGTGGGGGTAATATTAGAGGGTAGTGATTACCTTCTAATTTAGTAATTACTCATATTCCCAACAGGAAAACAAATGAATCGAAGGAAAAAAGCGGTATTTTGTATCTGTGCTGTACAAATCATTATCCCTCGATTCTAGTAAAACTACTTGAAAAAATCAGTGCAAAAATTATTTGAGAGGCCTCCTCAATAAGGACTGGATCTTGCTGTCAATCAAAATACAAGTAACACAGTGAAACAATCGTGCGAAATCTGAACAAAGCAGAGAAATAAGCTTTTTGTGCGGGTTTTTCAATGGAATCTTCATTGGCGGGGTTCCTTGTGTTGTTGAGTCTCCTATAACCAGCAGGGGAAAAAAATTTTTTTTTTTTTTTGCACGGTTGCAAAACATAAAAATAGATTTTAGATTCTTGGTAGATGAAGTAAAGTAAAGTGAACGGGAAGATGGAAAGCAAGATTAGGTTTGTTATTTCCAAATCGGTCTAAATTGTTAATTAGTCAATTATGATACTCTTTATGGTAATAAGAGCTGGTGGGTACCCTTAATCGCAAGTTACTTAGATACTGTTATAGGAAAGTGCTTTTTTAAATATACATATCTCTCTCTATATATATGATTTTAACTACTAATCTAATAAGTTACATATTGTTGTGTGAATGAAATAAAAATAAAAATATACAATAATAGATGTTTCCAATCTTTTTTAATTTATTTTTTTTTGTTCACTTTTGATGTCCTGGTATTATTTGTTCTTCAAACTCATTTGCATAATGAACAGCTTGATTTGCAAAATTTGATATCGTATCGTTTTCATTTACTTGTGATTTATTACCATTTTGTAATTGTTGTTGCTGTGGAATATTTTTATTAGAATTATTTTCATTTGATTGATTATTATTTGCATTATTATCAGATCTATTTGATTGATTAATTTGTGCTTGTGATTGTGCTTGTGCTTGTGCTTGTGCTTGTGCCACTGCGGCGGCGGCTGTTGCAGCAGCAACTTGATCGTCGAATGTTGCATTTGTATCAATTTGACCATTTGTACCACCAATTTTATGGAAATCTAAAATTTCTGAATACATCATAACTCTCCATGTATCAACAGGTAAATCAGCATCATTAAAATGCCAATCGAATTTTGCATCAGCAACAGGTTCATCAGTTGGGTCATGATATGGAGTTAAATATGGATGTGATAAAGCTTCAGCTGCTGTAATTCTTTTCCTTGGATCGAATACTAACATTTTTTCCAATAAATCAACAGCATCAGGTTCAACATTTTTAAATCTTTGTGTAAATGATACAGGATCTCTATGTGGTAAAGATGTAACAAATTTTAAAGTATTTTCTGAACAAATTGTATTAATAACATCATCTGGTGGTGAACCTAATAAATCTGTTATAATTGAGAATTGATGAACATGATCTTTACCTGGGAATAATGGTTTACCTTCTATCATTTCTGCAAAGATACAACCAGCTGACCAAATATCAACTTCAACATCATATTTTTGCCAAGTTAACATAATTTCTGGTGCTCTATAATAACGTGTTGAAACGTAACCAGTCATTTGAGGATCTTGAATTCTGGCTAAACCGAAATCACAAATTTTTAAATCACAATTTTCATTAATTAAAATATTACTTGGTTTTAAATCTCTATGAATAACACCAGCTGAATGAACATATTTTAAACCTCTTAAAATTTGATATAAGAAATATTGAACAAATTGTTTCTCTAACGGTCTTGTTTGTAATAATCTATGTAAATCTGTACCTTGTAATTCTGTTACAAAATAAATATCTTCTAATGGTGATAAAAAAATATCTTGTAAACCTATTAAATTTTCATGTCTAAGATGTTTTAATAATTTTAATTCACGATATGTTCTTTTAGCTAATACAGCTGTTGAAAATGGTTTCATAATTTTTTTAATTGCTACTGGTTGAGTTGTTAATGTATCTGTTGCAGAACAAACCAAACCAAATGCACCCATACCAACAGGATTCAAATCGGTATATCTATTAGTTATTTCGAAGACGGTGCCGAATATTTGAGTTCTAATGAACTCCTCATGTGATGCCATATTTGTCTCTTTATCTTTATCTTTATCTTTGTCTCTTTGTCTCTTTGTTCTCTACCAGTTAAAATAAACAGTTTATCAAATTTTATTTCACAATTGATTTCCCTGAATGAAAAAAAAACTAAAAAAACTAAAAATTTAAAATCTGTAATAGTATAGTATAGTATAGTATAGTATACCTTTGGTGCTATATCTGATGATATCTAACGCTTAACACTAATGATAAGATAAGCTCATCACAAAAAGATTAACATATCAAACTGAGATCTCCATATCCTACCCACCCACACAGATTTCGTAACGGGTTTCGAGAAACTGCCTCAACCTCACCCGGACACACAACCCGCATCCCTGTAATATCGTGCCACACGAGACAACCCTCAACTCAAACTATAAATAGAATTGAAACAGGTCCCTCACGTCACCCACCCACCGCAGCAGAAGAACAACTGCGCACACTCAAACCAAAACGGAAATGAGCCAAACAACCCACTCGCCAATGGGGAGAACGGGGCATAAACACAAACAAACCAGCATTCTCCATGCGCGCGTGCTGGTCATGGGTACCCATCGCTCTCGCTAGCCCCCCCCCC
>PPOH02000228.1:261707-299375 GCA_003708465.2 Kazachstania kunashirensis
GCCAGGAAAGGCAAAACGGGTAAAAAGGCAAGAGGGCTGTCCCGCCTTCTGAACACCCTGAACAAACCCGCTGCAGATCGGCTACCCATCCATTTAATCGGAATATGCAGGAAAAATTACAGTGAGTTAATTATTGTTATCTCTATTGTCTGTATTGTTCTGTTTCATGGTGGTGGAGAACATGAAAAGTTTTTAACAGGAAAAAAAGAAAGAGAAAAAAATACAGGTATATAAAGGTAGATCGATTTGCAAATTTTTATTTTGTTCTGTTTTACCTTCTCTCTTTTATTTCTTTTTTTTTTGGATAATAATAAACCATACAGATAAATTCTCAATTTACACAGTATAACTAAACAAAACTTCATTCGCTCAATAAAACAACTTTCATAAAAAAAATGCAATTTTCTACTGTCGCCACTATCGCCACTATCGCCGCTATCGCTTCTGCTACTAACGTCACAACTGTCGCTACCACTCAAAGAGAAACTACTTTAGTTACTATCACTTCTTGTGAAGAACATGCCTGTGAAGAAACTGTCTCTCCAGCTTTAGTTTCTACTGCTACCGTCACCGTTAACGACGTCATTACCGAATTCACTACTTGGTGTCCAATTCCTACTACTACTGAAGCTGTCGTTACTTCTTCAGTCGCTGCCGCTTCTAACGCTACTTCCATGACTAACGCCACTTCTTCTGTTCACACCGTCAGCTCTTTTGAAGGTGCCGCTAACCAAGTCTTACCAGCTGCTGGTGCTTTAATGGCTGGTGTCGCTGCTTTATTATTATAAGTTTTATTATTGATACAAAAATAATCATCAAAAATCAAAAAATCAAAAAAAAATTCTGAAATCTTTATTTTGTTTTACAACAACCACATTCATAACTTTTAAATCTAATTCACAACAAATTATTACTAAAACATAAATTTAGTAATATACTACTACCATATTACCTCGTTAATATCTTTTGTAATTCTATATAATATTCATCTAATAAGTTTAATTTTTACGTTCTTCAAAAAAATACCACACACTCTTCAAAATGTAATTATTTACATGATTTTAGTAGTATTATATCTATTTATTAAAGTATTTTTGTTCACGTGACTCGGAACTTTTTCTAGGAAAGTAACTTATTTATTTTTTTTTTTTTATTAATCCTTCGGAAATTTCTTTCCTAATGATTACTAATGACGCATCGCTGATAATTATTAATAATCGGGCAAACCAATTACAAATTGAAAACAAAAGCTTTCAATAAATATATATTATTATAATGATAAGCAATTTTGTGTTAGAGACAGAGATAATAACTTATTGTATTTGCCATAACATTTAAATTATATTAAAAGAAAAGAGAAAGAGAAGGAATTTTTAAGATTAAGTTATGACAACGGTTGTTTCAGAACATACGTTTCGAGCTTTTAATAATAGCAATAATGATAATAATATAGAAAAAACTCAAACGATTAAAAGTATTTTACCAAATGATAGAATTTATTCCATCCAAATGGGTAATGAAGTAATCAAATTATCGGGTGCATCATTAAATTCAGATTCTCCAAATTTATTCACAGATTTCTTTAGTGAAAAGGAAAATCATTCTACATCGACAATTTTTATAGATAGAAATTTAAATGCATTCCATTTGATTCAAAAACATTTACAAGGTTATTTCTTCGATATTAAAAATGAAACAGAATATGCAACATTATTAAACGATGCAGTTTTTTATAAATTTGAAAAATTGATAACAAATATTAAAGAATCACAATATTTTTATGCTAATATTGGTGGCAAATCATTTAAATTCTTGAAAAAATTATTTAGACGTGATGGTGATACAGGTAATTATTTTCAAATTTATTCAAATACAATTAATTCACAACTGGAGTATCGTTTCATCGAAAATAAATTACCAATTGTACAATCAATTTCACCAAATTACATATCAAGATCACCAGAATATTTTCAATTATTATTAGATTTATTAACAGGTGCAACAATTAAATTGACGTCAGAATTAAGAGAATCATTAATAAAAGAATGTAAATATTATTGTTTCTTAAATTTAGAACAAAGATTAATAAAAACCAAAATTGGTTTAAATCCATTCAGTGATGTTGGGGAAATTACAATTCATTTAGATGATATTCATGCAAGAGGTTTAACAGTTCAAAAATTAGAGAAAAATTTAATAATAAATTCAAATCATCAATACATGAATAATCGTGCTCCATGTAAAGAAGATTCAAAACTCCCCAAGGAATGTTCATCAAGCACTAATAGTAATTCTTCAAGTGATAATGAATATAATGAACCAAGCGAAAAGAAACGTAAGCTAAGTGAAACACAGCGCCCATGGGATATGATCAGATATAAACGTCCATTCATCGATAATAAATCAAATGAATTGATTTTCCAAATTGATTCATATGAAAATAAAATCATCTTTAACAAAAATAATAAAATTATTCATATCGATATTTGTGGTAATACTTTAAAGAATTTTGATAAAAATTTCAACTCTTTTTTATTACATCAAAATATTAACTTAAATGATTATAAAAGAAAATTCGCATCTAATAAAGGTAATAGAGAAATTGAACATTTAGTATTACCAGCTTGTATATCAATTAGTAATTTACAAGTCAATGGTATCCATTGTAGGAATATTTGTCAACTAATTACAGATGCAAAATGGAGCGATTATGTTTTTGATTTAACAGATCAAGAAAATAAAAAATATTCACCAGGTTTAAAACTTTATTTAACAAAATCATTGTGGAAATTAGGTGTTAAAGACGGTAAATTATTGCTCATTGCTATCAAAATCGAATCATTTAGCGGTATTAAGGAATATAATAAGCTACTCGATTTCATATAATATTTACTTGTTTACATTTATATATTTACATAGCATTATTTAAAAAAAAAAAATGTAATATTATACTTTTGAGTAGGGGAAGTCTCGAACTGAGTACTAACGGTAACATTGTATTTTCCTTTAATATAAGGGTGTAGAGCCAGGAATGCAAAACTTAAACATAGTTGTTACCTATTTACCCTTCTATATTATTATAAGTCTAAGGATTTGTCAAAAAAATAAATTAAATCTCTTTGTAAAACGGTTCATCCTTATGCAGGGGAACTGCTGATCATCTCTGTATTGTTTCAAATTGACCAAATGTCTACGGAGGGTTACTCCGCGGACACAGCTATTAAATTTTAGATAACTATATCATCAACATATCACGTGATTTTTTTTGATAATAAAATGCAAATTACATGGGGAATCTATATAATGATTATTAATTTTACATACATGTAAATATGTTGTAATATACTGAGCTTGTAGTATTAGATATCAAGAATTAGTTTTTCTATTGAATGCATTATTTTTACGTACAATAATATTTAGTTAACAATTTAAGTTTTTCAACGATAAACATATTTAAATATCCTTAAGAATTCTGGATATCCGATAAACAAATAATAAAAGTGATACGGTTTCCCTGAAATATTTAAATTAAAGTATGCTATTGTAGAATATATATATATATATATATTTAGACTAATGCCATTCTGTTTGATCTATAGAAATATCAATCTTTTTCTTAACAACATTCATAGTTGCAATTGCATCTTGTGAACTATCGTGTTCCCCAGTTTGAATCTTCGCGCTTAAAGTTTCAAATGTTAGGTTCTTTAAAGATATTTTATATCTTCCTGTTGAGTATAAGATAGCTGTATCTATAATATTATTATGAATTATTCTCATAACATTTAAATCATTTTCTAAACCATGTCCAATAAGTATACTATTTCCATTAATTAAATCCTTTGTCAAAATTCGATCCATAGTTTCCTGATATGATATAGCCTTTTGCATATCTTCTTCATGAATACCACTAAAAGCTGTATTCAAGTCAATAATTTCACCAAATGGTTTAACAATCTCATCGAATAGGGTTTTGCAAGTGAAAAAATCAACAATCGTTAACCTCACCATTTCGAAACCTTTTGAGGTGAATGCCATCTCACAATCTAGTGCCAAAACATTTTCATTACCTTCAATTAGTGAAGTTTTCAAAAAATCACTAAGTTCCCTCAATTCTAAATATGAACTGTTCTTAAAAACATGATAATCAAAATTCTTACAACCTAGTCTCATAAATGAAGTCGATGCTGATGATTCGCCACAGCAGGGAAATAATTGGGTCTTTGTATCCTTATTATAAATTTTTTTCAGTGGATGATACGTGCATAGCGTCTTAATCAAAATATCATCCTTCTTAAATTTAGTATTACATCTGCCACAAGTAGCAAATTCACTTGTTCCATTGAAATCTGGTGGTATTATTTTGTTCATGATATAACCATGTTTCTCAAGTACTTTAAAATCGATCAATATACTGTTTAACCTTTCCAGCGCTTGGCTTCTCGTTTTTGCATAATTAACCATTTGACTATCAATTTTCTTTATAGGTATGACAGGCTTACCTACAACCTTAATTTTTTTAAAATCACCTTTATATTTCAGTAGATCTCGAAGTAATACACTCATATTGAATCTATAACTTTGAGCAGATTGACTACTTTTAGCAACTCTAGACTCCAATTCAATAGCCATTCTCCGCAACCGAGCATCATCAGCTTTTAAACGGCATTTTTTTATCTGATCATACAACTTCTCCAGTATTTTGTACCTATCTTGAAAAGATGTTGGTTGCACCTTTAGGTCTACGGGTCTTAAGACAGTATTCGGGCCTGCCATTACACAATATTACTAGTCTCATTTCACTAAACAGTAAGGGTTAATAACAATAACAACGATTAACTCATATATTTATGTTGGGTAAACTAACTTACCTTTTTCTTTTTGCGATGAGCTCGCTCACTGTCAACGATCCGTGAAAATTTTGAGCGATGAGATGGGTGAGATAGAAATAAAAACAATAGAAGAGTTTTCATTGTAATATTGTAAAGTTATTTGGAAATTTTTTTTGAGTATAACTATATCGTCTAATAGATATTTATAGATTATATAATACTATAAATTTAAGGTCTTTATCTTTTTAAGAAAAGGAAAGAAGTAATAAGAAAATTAAGCCCAGTCTTTGCAAAGAATTGATAATTATTATTGCACTTTAGATGTCATACGATTCTATTCTTTTAGACTTACAGGCTGTTGAGGAGAGAGCTTCGCTCTTCAACGAAACGTTTCCCGAAGAAACGTTAGATGGACTATTTAATTTTAATGTACAGGCAACAAATAAGGAA
Organism: Kazachstania kunashirensis; assembly: GCA_003708465.2. NCBI lineage: Eukaryota > Fungi > Ascomycota > Saccharomycetes > Saccharomycetales > Saccharomycetaceae > Kazachstania > Kazachstania kunashirensis. The sequence continues at coordinate 266,990 of PPOH02000228.1, forward strand.
ATCTTAGCTAAGTTGGCAAAGACTATTCTTAATGGACAATATACTACTGCATATTTATTTACCTATAAACCAATTTTCCTTGAAATTTTGTCATATTGGACAACAAATATCCCAAAGGTTGATGCTGTTAGAGTCCTTGAAGTTTCCTCAAGCATTATTACAATGTATCCATTAGCAATGTCATTAATTGAAGAATTTTTAGGTAGAGAAAATGAACATTTTATCACAATTTTACAAAATACATCCACACAAAGCGAAGATACTATATTTAAAATTCTATTATCCTATTATAGATTACTATACCACAATAAGGAAGTTTTTGAAATGTACATCAAACCTGATTTATTATATAAGTTCCTTTCCAGGGACGAAAACCAATTTTCAAGTCAAATTATTAAATTTTTAGCCATAAAAATTATTTCAGTCTATTTAGATATGGGAGAGCAAGCAACTAATGATATGATTAATCTCAATATCACATCCGAAGATCGTTTAATCGGTGTTTATGACAATGATTTAAATGTCAACTATAAATTCTTAGAATTAAATGAAGCTAAGAGATTTTCAAACTTTTCAAAATTACCTGAAGTTAATGAATGTTTCGATATTAACTCTAATCACAAATACTTTATTATTGAACCAAACGACTTAACGGAGAAAGTCGTTTCTATTTGTGGTGTATTAGTTCCAAAGGTTAACAATATTAATTCAAATGATGTTTCTCCTCTTTCTTTTGTTCCTACCGATAAAACATTAGAAACTTTACGTGGGTTAGCTAAACAAATCCAAAAATCAGCACCAATTATGCTAGTTGGTAAAGCAGGTGCTGGTAAGACATTTGCCATCAATGAATTAAGCAAGTATATGGGATGTCAGAAATCAATTGTGAAAATCCATTTGGGTGAACAAACTGATGCTAAATTATTAATTGGTACTTATACATCTGGTGAAAAACCGGGTACTTTCGAATGGAGGTCTGGTGTTTTAACTACTGCAGTTAAAGAAGGTAGATGGGTATTAATAGAAGATATAGACAAAGCACCAACCGAAGTTCTATCCATCTTGCTATCTTTGTTAGAAAAGCGTCAATTAACCATTCCATCTAGAGGTGAAACAATCAAAGCTGCCAATGGTTTTCAATTAATATCAACTGTCAGAATTAATGATGAAGATATTAAGAGATCAGATGATGCTAATGAACTAAATCTAAATCTTATTGGTATGCGTATTTGGAATACTATATATATGGAGGAGGTGAACCATAGTGATCTAAATAGAATCTTAATTCAAAAATTTCCAGTCCTATCACAATTAGTGGAGAAACTTATTTTAAGTTATGAATCTGTTAGGAAAATATACGAAAATTCTCGCTTTATTTCACTAAATAGAGGTGCACATGCAAGGATCATATCAGTGAGAGATCTTGTAAAACTGTGTCAGAGATTAGAAGTTTTGTTCAACAGTAATAATATTACAAAACCTGATCAACTGATAGAATCGACAGTCTACGATAATATTTTTGCTGAAGCGGTTGATTGTTTTGCAAGCTCAATTGGTGAACTAAAAGCTCTAGAGCCTCTTATTCACTCTATTGGTAACTCTTTAGAAATTGCATCCTCAAGGGTGTCATTATTTTTGGACAAACACGTCCCAAGTCTCGATAACACTGATGATCATGTCATAATCGGCAGAACAGAATTAGAAAAATCAAAAATGTCACTGTTAAAAAAGTCTGTAAACACTACCTCTTTTGCCACAACTAATCACTCACTCCGATTAATGGAGCAAATTGCAGCGGCTATAAGAATGACTGAACCAGTCTTACTGGTAGGTGAAACAGGTACGGGAAAAACTACAGTTGTCCAACACTTATCCAAATTACTAAACAAAACCCTTACAGTTATTAATGTTTCACAACAGACTGAGACTGGGGATCTCTTAGGTGGTTATAAACCAGTTAATTCCAAAACAATTGCTATCCCAGTTCAAGAAACCTTCGAGTTATTGTTTGCTTCCACATTCTCTCTAAAAAAGAATGAAAGATTTTACAAGATTCTTCATAAATGTTTTAACAAGAACCAATGGAAAAATGTTGTTAGATTATGGAACGAAGCATTCAAAATGGCAGAATCTATATTGAAACAAGAAGATCCTGATGATACCGAAAAGCAATCTAACAAAAAGAAAAGAAAATTAGGATCTCATGAGAAGAAAATTTTATTAGAACAATGGATTCAGTTCAAGAAAGAGGTTAAAAAATTTGAGGCTCAATCTAGTTCGATAGATAGTTCTTTTGTTTTTGATTTTGTCGAGGGTTCTTTGGTCAAGGCCGTCAGAAATGGTGAATGGCTACTTTTGGACGAAATTAATTTGGCTTCTGCCGATACTTTAGAAAGTATATCTGATTTACTTTCTGATGTTGCATCTAGAAGTATTCTTCTATCCGAGAAGGGTGATATCGAAGCGGTTCATGCCCATCCAAATTTTAGAATTTTTGCATGTATGAATCCAGCAACTGATGTCGGTAAACGTGATTTACCATCTGGTATTAGGTCAAGATTTAGTGAAATATATGTTAATTCTCCTGACCGTGACATCACAGATCTATTATCTATTATTGATAAGTATATTGGCAAATATAGTTCAAGTGATGAATGGGTTGGTAATGACATCGCCGAGTTATACCTTGTGGCTAAGAGGTTATCGGAGAGCAATAGAATTGTAGATGGTTCTAATCAAAGACCACATTTTAGTATTCGTACTCTAACCCGTACTTTGTTATATGTCTGTGATATTGTTCATATTTATGGTCTACGTCGTTCATTATATGATGGTTTCTGCATGAGTTTCTTGACATTATTAGATCAAACATCAGCGAAGTTATTGGAACCACTGATCCAGAAATATACATTAGGAAGACTAAAAAATGTGAAATCCATATTATCAAGAGCACCACCTGCACCTGGTTCAGATTATATTCAATTTAAGCATTACTGGATGAAGACAGGTCCTGAAGATATAAAGGAACAAGCACATTATATCATCACACCATTTGTGGAAAGAAACATGATGAATTTAGTTAGGGCTACTTCCAGTAGGAGGTTTCCTGTCTTAATTCAAGGTCCAACTTCGGCAGGTAAGACAAGTATGATTAAATATTTGGCAGATACCACAGGCCATAAGTTCGTACGTATTAACAATCATGAACATACAGATTTACAAGAATATCTTGGTACGTACATTGCAGATGATACTGGTAAATTAGTTTTCAAAGAAGGTGTGTTAGTTGAGGCCCTAAGAAAAGGTTATTGGATTGTTTTAGATGAGTTAAATCTAGCTCCAACTGATGTTTTAGAGGCTCTAAATAGATTATTAGATGACAACAGAGAATTGTTCATTCCAGAGACACAAGAAGTAATCCATCCACATCCTGATTTCATGCTTTTTGCAACTCAAAACCCCCCTGGTATTTATGGTGGTCGTAAAGTTCTTTCACGTGCTTTTAGAAACCGTTTCCTAGAATTACACTTCGACGATATACCACAAGATGAATTAGAAATTATTTTACGTGAGCGTTGTCAAATTGCTCCTACATATGCCAAAAAAATTGTTGAAGTTTATCGTCAACTATCAATCGAAAGATCTGCATCTCGGTTATTCGAACAGAAGAATAGTTTTGCTACTTTGCGTGATTTGTTCCGTTGGGCACTAAGAGGTGCTGTCGGCTATGAAGAATTAGCTGCAAATGGTTACATGCTTTTAGCTGAACGTTGTAGAAACCCTCAAGAAAAGATTGTGATTAAGAGAATCTTAGAAAAAGTTATGAAAGTTACCCTTGATATGAATGAATACTATGAAAGTTTAGAGAATAAGAATTTAGAGACCGAAAAATCTGTTGTTTGGACTGGAGCTCTTCGTCGTTTAGCTGTCCTAGTGTCTAAATGTTTGAAGAATAATGAGCCAGTCCTACTTGTTGGTGAAACTGGTTGTGGTAAGACAACGATATGCCAAATTTTAGCATCTTATTTAAAAAAAGACTTAATTACGCTTAATGCCCATCAGAATACGGAAACCGGTGATATCCTTGGTGCGCAAAGGCCAATTCGTAACCGTTCTGAATTACAAGGTAAACTTACTCAAGGATTACAAGAAGTGTTAAATACTAATGAAAATGATCTTGGCGAACTACTAAGATGTTACAGAGAATTTGACAAAACAGATATCAATGAACAGAAACAAAGCGACATCAAAACTTTAAAAGAAAAGCTGGGAATTCTATTTGAATGGAATGACGGTCCTTTAATCCATGCACTAAAGACTGGTAATTTTTTCTTATTAGATGAAATTTCTCTGGCAGATGATTCCGTATTAGAGAGATTGAACAGTGTTTTAGAACCCGAAAGAAGCATTCTACTTGCCGAGAAAGGTACTACAGATAACTTTGTTACGGCCAGCGATGGTTTTCAATTCTTTGCTACCATGAATCCTGGTGGTGACTATGGTAAAAAGGAACTATCTCCAGCTTTGAGAAATCGTTTTACGGAAATTTGGGTTCCATCCATGGAAAATTTTGATGATGTACGTCTTATTGTAAAATCAACACTTAATGAAGAGGTTCAAGAACTTGCTGATGCGATTACAGAATTCTCTGAATGGTTCGGTAAGAAATTTGGCGGAGGTAATGCTACTAATGGTATTATATCATTACGTGATATTTTGGCTTGGGTCGAATTCATTAATAGCACTTATTCAACAGGTGGAGACATATATTCAACACTAATGCATGGTGCTTCCATGGTTTTTGTCGATTCACTTGGTACAAATAATACTGCATATCTGGCCGAAAATGAAGACTCCCTAAATTCATTAAAGCTTGAGTGTATTAGACAACTAGGAAAATTTTCCAGAAAATCCTTAACACAATATGTAAATAGCTCATATGAGGTTAATGTAGGCGATGACTCATTTGGAATTGGACCATTTAATGTTCCTAGAAAGCATAATACAGGTGAATCTCCTTCATTCAGTTTATCCGCACCTACTACATCGATGAATCTGATGAGAGTCGTAAGAGCATTACAAGTGCATAAACCCATTCTATTGGAAGGTAGTCCAGGTGTTGGTAAAACAAGTCTTATCACAGCATTAGCAGATATCACGGGAAATAAACTTACCCGTATTAACTTATCGGAACAAACCGATTTAGTTGACTTATTTGGTTCTGATTCTCCAGGTGAAAGAAGCGGTGAATTTGTCTGGCGTGATGCTTCATTCCTTAGAGCAATGCAACAAGGTGAATGGGTATTACTGGATGAGATGAATCTAGCATCTCAATCTGTTTTAGAAGGTTTAAATGCATGTCTGGATCATCGTGGTGAAGCTTACATTCCAGAATTGGACAGATCTTTTGTATGCCATCCAAATTTCCTTGTTTTTGCAGCTCAGAACCCTCAATATCAAGGTGGTGGTAGAAAAGGTTTACCAAAGTCGTTTGTCAACCGTTTTAGTGTAGTTTATGTGGATATATTAAAGATCAAAGATTTAATAACGATTGCTAATCACTTATATCCACAGATCCAGAAAGAAACTAGTTTAGGTTTGATTCAAGTCATGTCTACCCTAGAGGATGAAATATGTAAGGAGAAAAAATGGGCAACTTCAGGTTCTCCATGGGAATTTAATTTAAGAGATGCTTTAAGGTGGCTCAAGCTTCTAAGCAAGTCATCTATATCTGGTGAAATTAATATTTTCGACTTTGTAAACACAATTATCATACAAAGATTTCGTACTGTTCCAGATAAAGAGAGGGCCCAAAAATTAATTGAGTCAATATTCGGTAAATTTACTAAGAAAGAAAATCTTTTTAAGATCACAAGGAGCTATGTTCAAATGAATACTGAAATAACTAGTAGAAATCCTCTTTTTACAAATCCATCTGGTCAACATCTTTCAACATTGCAATGTAACATTCCAATTTATGAAACAATTTTAAGATGTGTGAATAACAATTGGCCATTAATTTTAGTTGGACCAACGAACTCGGGTAAGACTGACATTATCCACTATATTGCAAGTTTGGTTGGTGCCGAACTTCATGTCTTCTCTATGAACAATGATGTTGATAGTATGGATATTCTTGGTGGTTACGAACAAGTTGATCTAACTAGAAAAATTTCTTATGTTATCAACGATCTAAAGGCAAGCTTAAAAAAATCATTATCCTTAAACTTAGGATTAGACAACGAGAATTCGGAGGCTATAAACATAGCATTGGAGCTATTTAAATATATTTCAGGTGAGATCATAACAGTGCCAATGTTTAATGAGTTTCAGAAAAAGTTTGAAAGAGTTTATTCTTTTCTACAAAATGATTCTGAGTTTTCTATTTTTCATGAAAGAGTAAATAATCTTTCACACATTATTATGCAAGAGAACTCAGTTAACTTTGAATGGTTTGATGGTATGTTAGTCAAAGCTGTTGAACAGGGCCACTGGCTTGTATTAGATAACGCTAACTTGTGTTCCCCATCTGTTTTAGATAGATTAAATTCTCTTCTTGAGACTGATGGATCACTACTGATTAATGAATGCAGTCAGGCTAATGGAGAACCTCGTCAATTAAAACCACATAAAAACTTTAGATTATTCATTACTATGAATCCAAAATATGGTGAACTATCAAGGGCAATGAGAAATAGAGGTATTGAAATATTTGTTGACGATCTAAAGGACCGTGCTACAACCTTTGACTGTACCACATTATCATACGAAAAGAAGGATGTTGTAAAGAGGGAAGATGAACTTTTAGATGACTTTAGTAACTTGAAGTTGCAAAATTGCAAAAAACCACAATCTTTAACCCAATTTATTCCCACATTTTTATCAGATTCTAATCCTTTTGCTCAAGTTGACGATATTATTTCTATTGATTCAGAGAAGCTAAATATTGAATCTTTATCAACAATAATTCCTTTGAATAGACTTTCTGACTTCCAAGAATGGTCCGAAAATGTTAATAATAATCACTCCTTTGGAAAAGGCTATATGCACAAATCTATCAATGACTATATCAACTTTTTGGCTAACCAAAACATCATATCCAAGATGAATGAAATTGAAGGTAAGGCGGAACAGAATGTGTACAAGATACTAGGTTTCGATCAGCCTGATATTAGTTTGCAATCAATCCTACCAACATTAAATACGTATATCCTTCCTGTGTTGAGGAATATCTCAACAGCTGTAGATTCTTCTGAGTCTCTTTATTTGTTTACATGCTTAGGTACTTTGATGAGGTTATCTGAGAGGTTACAACAGGCTAACCACATATCCTTGAACAATAAAATCGATGAGTTGAACTATTTAGAACTCTCTGCTGCCATATTTAATGGTCGCCATGTTAAAAATGCGCCAAGGATCCCATTGTTTGCTCTGCTCGTTAATTTAATTGATTTTATTACTCGATGGATAGCATCTGGCACTCTTTTTGAAAAGAAAAAATTGTATAAACTATTAATGAAACTATTAATGATACTAGAAGCATCGTTGGACTCTACTCAACAAAGAGACGAGGCACGTCTTAGAGTTTACCAAGGATGCTTATTATCATGGTCTGACGAAGCTAAGGAGGCTGGTTTTGATGTTGAGGAATTCTTAGGAATATGCTCAAATCTACATAATAGTCTACAGTTAAGCAGTGGCCAATCTATTGTACCAATATGGGAGAGCTTTAGAAAAACTTATCCATCTACTTTAGAAGGTTGGAAATCATGGGTTCAATTATCGGAATTATGCTCAAGATTTGATAAGGTAAAAAAAGAACAATTTAGTGAATCATACGATTCTATTCGTAATTTGACAGACGTGATATCTCTATTATCAGAAGATATTCTAAAGGATAATAATAACTCTGCTTTCAAGGAATCTATTAGAAAATTAGATAATGGTGTTCAAGAACTAGAAGTTATTTCCTCGAAGATTTTAAATAAAAGAAAACACTTCTTTTCAGATGATTTTGACAATTTATTGAGACTATTATTCACTTCTAATAATAAATCAAACAAACAAATCATTTTGGATATTGCACCCTTTTCATCAATAAGCACAGAAAAACTAATAAAGTTCAACAACAACAATTTTGCATACCCAGTTATATTTGATCATTTATGGGCTCAAATGAACGGTATTTACCAATCGTTCACCAAATCTCTTTTCACATCTTCCTATTTTGAAAACATTGTTTTGAAAAGCAATTTATTTACCTCATTTTCGGGAAGTCAAATAGAACAAACATTACTTGATGCTAAGACATTACTATCATCAACTATCAAGACATCTGATATAATCTTAGAAAATCCAGTGGATGAATATTCTAAGCTATTACTTAACTGGATAGAGCAAGTGATCGACATTCATATTAAGACAGGTATTAAGTCCATCGATAATAATTATGAGGAATACGTGCGTAATGAGGCCAATGAAACGTTTAATAAGATTTTTATAACCTATTTGAAACCTGCAATGGATATCTGTACGCAATCAACTTCGAGTCTGGGTAAAGCATGGATTCTTTTTGGTATTGCGTTAATAAACTTGTTTGTACCAAACCTACCTGTTGACCCTGCTATTCATGATTATGTGCACTATTCTACATTCATTAGGCACAAGGATTTTTCGCAACAACTGGTAAATAGTTGGTCTGTAATCCGTAAAATTGTCAGTGGTGATAATAGGATACATACAGAAGATTTGATTGATATAGTGAACGATTCTGACGCGCCTGAAAAACCAAGAGTATATCGTCCTTCGGAGTCGGTTGACAACCTATTTGATGAGTGGTTAGCGTTTTTAGAATCTACTGTTTCTTCTGAACAAGCAGATGAATTAGTTAGAGTCATGGGCACTTGGAATGAAAATGCATCTGATAGACATGAAATGTTTCAACAGAATACCTCCAACTTTATGCATCGTCTAGAAAGTGGTTATACGTACTTCTCTGATCTAAATGAAATATTTTCCGGTTATGTAATGAGTATGAAATTTGGTTTCGATATCCTAAAATATGCACAATCTGAATATAACAAACAATTGCCCATATCATCTCTATGGTCAATCGATGCAACAGAATTGTCAAACTCTGACAAAATCAACAGATCTTTTCAACTTATTTCTGAGTTGATAAAAGGATCTACCGTAGAAAATAATAATCCAGAAAGAATATTAATATTCTTTTTACGCATTATAAAGGTGCATACTCTACATGAAAATTTAATTTTAACATTTAACAAGATTTTAAGATCTCTTCATTACAGGTGGTCATTAAGACGTATCAGAGATGAACAAAAACGACAAGAGGAATCTAGTTTGTTCAAATATGAAGATAAGGAAGATGATATTGAGACTGAAATTAGAAGGATGTTCCCTGATTATGAGTCCGAAGACTTTGTTAGTGACATTCATGCAAACACAAAAGAAGATATATCTGATCACTACCTTACTATTGCCAAGCTATACATATCTATATTTGACAATGAAGAAAGTACTGTCCTATCGGAACTGGTAAAACAGGGTGCTTCTTTGGTAGATATTATGGTCCAGGAAGCTGGCTCCGTCCAAAACTTTTCATTGAATGGAAACCAGCTAAGTGGGGTGATAGTTTCCTTAAATGATAAGATCGAGTTATTCAGAAAATCCGGAGATACTAAAACTATTGACTTTTATAAGGATTCTTCTATATTTGAAGCTCAAAATGCCGTGAAGGTTATAAACAGTTTATGGTTAAGTGTTGATAAACTTCTAAACCAGTGGCCAGAACATGCTACATTAATTGAATTGAGCAGAATTTCTAAAGAATTCTTAGAATACTCGGCTGATACACCTTTAGCTAGACAGCTTCAAAAGATTGAACAAATTTACACACTCGTTATAGAATGGGAGAAATATGCTGCATCACAAGTCTCCTTGGTTGAAAATATTAACCAAATGACAACTCTTATCGTTTCATGGAGAAGATTAGAATTGCAAACATGGAATGGCTTGTTTAATTCAGAAGATGAGCATGTTAGAAAGAGTATTGGGAAATGGTGGTTTTATTTATTTGAGACCTTAATTGTATCGAATTTAAATGAGGATGCTGATTCTAAACCTGAAAACAGTAATACTGAAATAATCATGTCACTAAATTCATTTTTTAGTAAAAGTACATGGGGTGAATTTTCTGACCGTCTAAGATTGGTTGAATCATTTAAAAAACATCTAGTTATTTTAGGATTACCCACATCAAATCTAATACATGCGCTTGACAATACAATCAACTTTTATAAGCAATTTGAAGAGATGATTCTACAACAAATAAAAAAAGGTAAAAAGAGCCTGGAAAAAGAGATGAACGAAGTCATATTGCTTGCAAGTTGGAAAGATGTTAATATCGACGCATTGAAACAAAGTTCTCGTCGTTCACATAACAGCTTATTCAAGATTGTTCGTAAGTATAGAGCCCTACTATCCACAAATGTGCTTCCTCTTATTGAAAGTGGTTTACCATATACCCCTACTATTGGTTTGGATTTAGTCTCTCTTGGATTGTTTTCTACAATCGACTACGATTTAGAGTCTACTAAGAAATTACTTTTAACCGTTCCAGAGTGGCATACAAGATCGAAAGTGCTACGAAATGTTAATATCGTGAGTGCAAACATGGTAAAGTATATTTCCCAAATTAATAGTCAGACATACCCTGATTTTGCTTCCTTTGTTAAAGAGTATGCCCATGAAGCTAACAGACTGCGTGACGAAACACCAAATGTATACAAGAAAGAAATAAAGAAACTGCTTGCAGCTTTGAAGGTTCAGAAGAGTAAATTATTTAGTGATGCATTAAAAGAATTAAGAAGAAGTGGTCTAAAAACTAGATTTAGAGATGATATGCATAATGTTCAAGGAAGTGCCACATCTATTTTAGCCAATTCTATTTCTTTTTCCGGTGGTACTTTAAAGAATTCTGACACTTATTACTATAGAGTCATTGACTTGTTTCCACGTTTGCGTAATGCTGTTTCTGCACCTGCAGATGATGTTCCAGTTGCTGGTATTGAAAAAGGTATGGCGATAATTGAAAATTTAATGTTTTCCTTGATTACAACAAGACAGCCAATTTACAAATTATCTAAAAACTATGAAATAGTTAAGGAACTTCGTCAAAAACTGGAAGATCTATGTTCATCACAAGGTTCCATTATGCAAAAATCTTTGGAATTTAATATATCAACAATCACTCATTTTGTGAAATGGTTACCTATTCTAATAGATTACTGTTTGAATGCATTATCAATTATTAATGAAACTGTATCTACATCAAAGCATATTACATTCTTTCAACAAGTGGTTTTATCCCTCAGAGAATTTGAAGAGAGAATCAAGAACCTCTCTGCTTTGGATACTTCTGCTTTACAATTAACTTCTGAGTTTAAAAACTTTATGAAAAACTTCATTTACCAAATGAATCAAAACAAAAACGAAACAAGCTTTTTTGTATATGATATTATGTTAAACTGGATAAATGATAATCAAACAAACGATATTAAGAATGAAACTGTAGCTCAAAGAATTCAACTTCAAGATATTGACCAATCATTACGTAAATTACACACTAGTATCATGTTAGCTTTCCAAAAAGTTATGGAAAATAAGATCGAGTCTATCACTGTAGATGACGATAACTGGCTATCATCATTTGCTAAAAGCACAATGACATTATCAAAAGCCACTCACAGCGAATCAATTATTAGAAATATCAATACAGTTATGAGTTTGTTGAAAACCAATGACTTCACAAAATTAGAGTCATCTTTAGTAAGAGCTATGGTTATATTTACGTTACCGGTCATCAATCACTACTTTGACTTAATGAGGACGATCTTAGAAAAAGCAAGAAATTATTATATTAGTACTAGTAGAGGTACCTATATTTTATCAAATATATTGCTCAATCTTGCAAAGGATGGTTTCTGTTCTCCCGAACCACCTTCTGAACAAGTGGAAGATAATAACTTGCATGAAGGTACCGGTCTAGGTGATGGTGAAGGTGCTCAAAATAATTCGAATGATGTTGAACAAGATGAAGATTTAACAGAAGATGCTCAACAAGAGAACAACGACCAAAAGGATAAAGATGAAAGAGAAGAAGGAGAAGATGATGCTGTCGAGATGGAGGGTGATATGGCTGGTAAAATGGAAGATCTTTCTGATCAAGATGAAAATAATGATGAAGATGATGAGATGAATGAAGAAGATGAAGAATTAGATGAAGAAATTGATGATCTTAATGAGGATGATCCAAATGCTATTGACGATAAAATGTGGGATGAAAAACCTGATGATGATTCTAAAGAAAAGAATTCAAATAAAAATCTCGACAACAATGGTGATGATGATGATATCCAAGCTAGCGAAGAAAATGATCAAGATATGAACAACGAAAGCAATCCATCTAATGAGCAGGAGAAGGAGGATGAAGATCAGAATCCTGAAGAGAGCCAAGATAAACAAGACAAACCTGAAAACGATGAAAATACCGACTCAGATGATGAAGGTGAAGAAGTCGGTCAACAAGACGATGAAGTTAGAGATGAAGAAGGTCAAGATCTTGACGAAAATATACCTCAAGGTGAAACATTGGAATTACCAGATGATATGAACTTAGATTCTGGTGAAGAAAACGAAGAAGAATCAGAAAATGATGGTGGCCAGGAAAGTTTCGAAGGCGAGACTGAAGATGAAGAGGCAGATGTTGATATGGAACATGAGAATCTTGAAAATACGGAAGAAAATGTAGAGGTTGAAGAAGATGAAAATGCTGAAGAGCAAGAAGATGTCGATTTTGAAGATACTGACTTAGAAGAGAACATTGAGGGTAACGAAGAAACTGAACCTGACCAAAATCAAGAACAAGAACAAGAGCAAGGAGATGGTACAGAAGATGAAAATAAATCTGAAGAAGAGGAATTGGCAAATGAACAAGCTCAAGCAGAAGAAAACGGTGCTGATAATGATATTGAAGGTCTGGATGGTATGGACAACGAACTAGAAGAAGAAACCATTGATGCCGAAGCTGCTGTCCAAGATAATTCTGGCTCTAAGGGGACTGGTTCTGACACTAAGAATGATGAAGAACAAGAAAATATTGGTAGTTTTGGTACAACACAAAATTCCCATGAAGATCAAGAACAAGAGGAACAAAATGAAGGAACAGAAACATCAAGAGAAGAAGCCAAAGAAAGTTTGGAACAATTGGGTGATGCGCTAAAGGAATTCCATAGACGTAGACAAGAAATCAATGAAATAAGTGAAAGAGATGAAGAACAGGATGAGACTAAGCAAAAGGCAAATGAACGCCCTGACGAATTTGAACATGTGGAAGGCGCTAACACAGAAACTGATACGCAAGCATTGGGCTCTGCTAATCAAGAACAACTGCAGTCCATTAACGAAGATATGGCGATTGATGATGATCTCTCTGATACCGAACAAAATAACGAGGAGAATAATCCTGAGGAAGATCAAGAAATGCTCAATGAAGAGACAATCAAGCAAGAAAATATAAGCGATATAGAAGAAAATGATGAGGATCAACAACAAAAAGAAGACCCAATTGGTCAAGGCATTTTTGGCGGCAATCAAAATGAAAACGATGAAGATGAAGAAAAAGAACATATTCTAGATGATGAAGATCTTTTCAGAAGCCAAGAATATAATGATGAATTAGATGATATGATCGAAACCATTGATAAAGAAACACAAGAGGAGAGTAAAATCGAAATGCCAAGTAGAGCAATGGATGAATCTCGTGAGTTATGGCACAAGAGTGAAATATCTACGGCTGATTTAGTTTCAAGACTAGGTGAACAATTACGTTTAATTTTAGAACCAACTTTAGCTACTAAGTTAAAGGGTGATTACAAGACTGGTAAGAGATTGAATATGAAGAGAATTATTCCATACATTGCCTCCCAGTTCCGTAAGGACAAAATTTGGTTAAGAAGAACAAAACCAAGTAAACGTCAATATCAAATTATGATTGCCTTAGATAATTCCAGATCTATGAGTGAATCAAATTGTGTTAAACTAGCGTTTGATAGTTTATGTTTGGTTTCAAAGACTTTAACACAGTTAGAATCTGGTGGTTTATCTATTGTTAAATTTGGTGAAAATTCTAAAGAAGTTCATTCGTTCGATCAACAATTTAGTAATGATTCTGGTTCTAAGGTATTCCAATGGTTTGATTTCCAAGATACTAAGACAGATGTTAAGAAATTAGTTGCTGAATCTTTGAAGATATTTGAACGTGGCCGTTCTATTACAAGCTCGGATCAATGGCAATTAGAAATCATCATCTCTGATGGTGTCTGTGAGGATCATGAAACCATCCAAAGATTGGTTCGTCGTGCCAGAGAAAAGAAGATCATGTTGGTTTTCGTTATTATCGATGGTATTACATCCAACGAATCAATCATGGATATGAATCAAGTTAACTATATCCCAGACAAGAATGGTAATCCGCAATTAAATATTACGAAATACTTGGACAGTTTCCCATTCGAATTTTACGTTGTGGTTCACGAAATCAGTGAACTACCAGAAATGTTGTCATTAATTTTACGTCAATATTTCTCCGATCTAGCCTCATCCTGAACTATTGGATGAGACTAAACTCATTTTTACATTATTTTCATAACAAAATTAAACTGTATATTAGTTATTAGATCAATCTATTGTATATTATGATTACTAAGTTTGCCAAACCCTAATAGAATTCTATTATTTCCGTGCACCACGCGTTGTACTAAGTATTGGAAAATTTTTCTGCTATTTATTTTCTTTGAAATTTTTCATCTCTTCTATATAAAAAACATATCTAACAGTATTTTAAAAGTAGGTATCTTTTGGTTCCCATCTATGATTGTAACTACCGCCTACATACTTGGAAATGTAACGATCCGGTGCCTGAGATACTGGAACAGTGCAAATGTTGGTTATTACCAGGAGGTAGAAACAGCATTGAACTGATTCTGTATTTTTATTTTAACATTGACAATTTGTTAAATTTTTGTAAAATTTGTTTCTGGAGATGATGATAATATTGATATGTTGCTCGAAGATTCTATCGATGTGAGCGCAATGATTTCTCAATAGACTACAACGGTATCTGATCCTTTTTCTTGAAAAGAATTTATCTTGTCGCATATATATTTCAACTTGATAATATTATATATGATTTACCAGACACCTTGAGTCTCTAATTAAGTTAAATTTAGCACTGTAAATAGTTATATGTCAGATTATTTCATTCCTGCAGAACTTTTTTGTTTGTTTTGTACGCTTCAGTTATAGATGCGATCAAGTATGTATATTTAAATCGATGACCTGAAAGTTATTTTGGGAGACAAGTTTTTATTATACTGAATATAACAGAAAGCAAATCAAAGTGTAAGAGTACTATGGGTAAAAGAATACCAAATTCTATGCGGTACAGGTATCCATTACCTATACATCCATTGAATCTTCCTGAACTAATTCCTCATAATCCTGTATCATGGGCATATTGGTTATATAAATATTGGCGAGGTTGCAATGCATTAGAACAAAAAATTCACGTAGATATCACAATGGATAAATTCCCACATATCATTGTGAGGGAATCTAATGATATGATGTACCTATGGGAGAATGGATTCTTTGGGACAGGTCAATTATCAAGAAGTGAACCTACTTGGTTGGAAAGAGCCCAAGCAAAATTTGGTGAGAATAATGATAATGAAGATAATGAAAAGGGTAATAATGCTAAGGATAGCTCCATAAGTCTGGAGAGAGTTACAAAGATCCGGCGATTACAGAGGCTAGAATTTAAAAAAGAACGTGAGAGGTTAGAAGAACAACTATTTGCATTAAGAAGAAAAGGTGATATGAGTCCAGAGGAGGAAGCAAAAATTATAGAGAAACAGAGAGAAAATCTTAGGACGTTTAGGGAGACACAATTATCATTGAATGAGGCTAAAGATATTGATGATTTCAATCCCAGAAGCGAGGATAGTGAGTTATTTGATGAAAATGGTAAAATTAAACAATTTGAATCGCTAGAACTGATGCCAGTCGAAGCCATTTTCCTAAGTTTTGCATTACCTGTGATTGATAAATCTGCTAAAAAATTAATCGATGAGGTACTTATCCGTGATTCTAAACTTTATACAGATGAATTAAATAAATTATTGATTCAATATGTTGGTTACCATCATTATAGATCTCATGGTTGGTGTGTTAAATCTGGTATAAAATTTGGTACAGATTATCTTTTGTATAAAAGAGGTCCACCATTTCACCATGCTGAATTTTGTATAATGATATTAGATAGTGATTGTTCGAAACCATATACGTGGTATTCAACCGCTGCACGAGTTTGTGGTGGTGCAAATAAAACACTAATCCTATGTTATGTTGAAAGGATTGCTTCGAAGGAACAAATAATCCAGTGGTTGCAACAGGACCAATTGGCCCAAGCGTTTAGTAGTTTCAAAATCGGCGAAGTGATATACAGAAGATGGGTTCCAGGAAGAAACAGAGACTAATATGAAAATATTTATATCAATGCATACATATATATATATTATATATATATCTAATTCTATACAAAAGTTATATTATATCACCTTTGTAAGTGTTCAAAACCCAACCACAGTCTCTCATACCTTTAACATGTGCTTTGGGACCCTTAATAGGGTCGTCATAAATATTATTTATCTTTTGATCGTGAGTTGCAGGTTTCGATATACAAATAAATTCGTCATTTGGCAAAGGACATTTTAATTGAGATTTTGGGAAGGGACAAGGACAGTCACTAGGCGTCAACACACACTCCAGAGTAATCGGACACAGATAGTTTGGACATTCACTATCTAGTACTCTATCTTCATATGGTTCTAATTTTGGTTGCTGATGTTGCTGATGTTGCTGATTGAAGTTAAACATGAACCCCAGAACCCCTGAGCATGAAAGAATGGCATAAGCTAATAACTGAGACACATACATCACTACCTAAAAGTTAATATCGAACACCTTGACACACTTTTTGCTGCGATATCGCTGGTGACAGTTGGTTATTTTGCAGTGTAAATCTCATAAACTAGTCTTATTTTTTTTTTTTTTTCATGATGAGCTGTTCAAAAACCGATTTTGCCAGGCGATTGAAAGTGACAGATGCCAGGAAATACACCATTGCCACTGCAAGGGTGGGCTCATTGCAACGCGATACGTTACCACTAATGTCGTAAAACCAGTTATAAATTATTTTAGTTTCGAAATAGCACTGCATGTCAAACGTCGACCCAAGCTCACGTGACCTACCGATACTCATCTTCGAAATAAACACAAATACAAATACAAAAAACAGCAAGATATATGGCATCGTATCACAACAGATCAACACAACGATACAACAATGCACCAACCAGTGACACACCAGCCTTCCAGGACACCATCCAGTTCATAGTTGTTTGTATGGCATCGACACGCGTAAAATGTAAACTTTTCAAAGTGAAAAATTATTTTAACGCGTGGATTGAATTTGCACTATAGAAGGAAGTTTGAAGTATACAAGAGTGGGTTGTTGTGAGCTATAGGAGGCTAGGGAAACAGGTTGAAGGGTGTTGGATGTATTACAGGATCAGTCAGTATACACAGGCGTACAACAAGATCTTGAAGGCTTCTTCGAGTCCGTCGTCCTGTCAATTGGTGATATTTGTATCATGTTTGAATATAGATGCATTATGTGCGACCAAGATGTTATCCATTCTGTTTAGGAAGCAATTGATACAATTGCAAATTGTTCCTGTTTTTGGTTACTCGGAGTTGAAATCGCATTACCAGCACTTGGATGAGAATATTAAGAGTGTTTTATTGATGGGATTCGGTAGTTATATCGATATCGAGACTTTCTTAGAGATCAATCCAGATGAGTATATTGTGGAAACAATGCATGAACAACAGGCAAAAACTTACAAAAGATATATATATGTTTTTGATAGTCATCGACCTTGGAATCTGGATAACCTGTTTGGTTCAGAAATCGTGCAATGTTTCGACGACGATACCATAGAAGATTCATTAGAGGATCAAAAAAATGCTTACTTTAAATTAATTCAATTGGAAAGTGAAAGAGAACAGGATGATCAGGACAATGATGACGACGAAAAAGAAGAAGAAGAAGAAGAGACCGCCGATGACGATGATGACGATGACGAAGAATTACCAAACGGCAAAAGATTGCTGCGTCCAGATGATCCAAAAGACCATAAAAAAATTGTTAAACAAAGGAAGAAACAGATTAACGAATGTGAATCTATACTAGAAGAATATTATTCTCAAGGTACTACTGTTGTGAATTCCATATCGTCACAAGTTTATTCCTTGATAGCATCCATCGGGGAAACAAATTTACAACAATTATGGCTAACTATTTTAGGCGCAACTTCTTTAGATGCAACTTATTCTTCTGTATACAATACATTATATCCAATCTTACAAGATGAAGTAAAAAGATTATCTCCTGGGAACAGCTTATATGCGGCACCTGCAATTAATGGATCCACAAGCGCAACAAAGACACCGGATACTCTTTCTTTGGAAATTCAACCAGATTATTATTTATTTTTACTGAGACATTCCTCTTTATACGATAGTTTCTATTATTCAAATTTCGTTAACGCAAAATTATCGTTATGGAATGAAAATGGTAAGAAAAGATTACATAAAATGTTCGCAAGAATGGGTATACCGTTAAGCACAGCTCATGAAGCATGGTTATATATGGATCATTCCATTAAAAGAGAATTAGGTGTCATATTTGATAAAAATCTCGATAGATACGGTTTGCAAGACATTATAAGAGATGGCTTTGTTAGAACATTCGGTTATCGTGGTTCAATTAGTGCCAGTGAGTTTGTAGAAGCATTAACTGCTTTATTAGAAGCTGGTTCAACTATGAATTCCGACAACTTAAATGGTACTTCCAACGGATTATCTAATAGTTTTAACAGGCAAAGTGATTTGGTCGATAGAAATGATGGTGAGGATAACGATAACCAAGGAGACGAAAATGATCCATCAGATTCTCGTAAGAAGGCCAGTAAAGCAATGGAGGCAACAAGAAAACAATGGATTTCAAACTTCTGGTTAAGTTGGGATGCATTAGATGAAAAAAAAATCGATATTTTATCAAAAGGTATTAAACATGCACAATTTTTACAAAAAGCTGTATTTAATACAGGTGTAACTATCCTTGAGAAGAAAATGATTAAACATCTAAGAATTTATAGATTATGTGTCTTACAGGATGGTCCAGATTTATCATTATACCAAAATCCATTAACATTACTAAGACTAGGGAACTGGCTTATTGAATGTTGTGCAGAAGCTGAAGATAAACAATTACTACCGATGGTTCTAGCAAGTTTAGATGAAAATACGGATACATATTTAGTAGCTGGTTTATCACCAAGATATCCTCGAGGTCTAGATGCAATGAAAGCTAAAGAGCCAATTTTAAATAATTTCAGCATGGCATTCCAACAAATTACAGCTCAGACTGGTGCAAAAGTTAAGATTGATAATTTTGAAAGTTCGATTATCGAGATTAGGAAAGATGATCTGTCACCTTTCTTAGAAAAGTTAACCTTAAGTGGTCTTCTGTAATCATTAAAAGCATAAATAAAAATAGATATAATATAATTAATAGATTTAATATCACAATAAATATGACAGCATTAACTATTGTATTTTTTCTCAGAACCACTAAGTGAATGAATGATGATTACTTCATTGTTATGCTAAAAAAAAATATCAGAATAATATATAAACACAAAGTCATCGGACAACAAACAAGACACCAAAGATATACAAAGAAATAGAAAAAATAGCATATATATGTCTGATAGAAGAAGTAGTACTACACGTTTACCAGATGGCAATAGTGGTGAATCTCCAATGGGAGACCCATTGTTTGAGATGCCACCGTTTCCACCTTGGGACCCGACAGGTAACAAGACTGTAAGCGAACGAAGTTTATCGACACCTCTAAGAAGACGAACAAGAAGGACATTAAAGGTTAGTGACGAATCAAATATAACTTCATATGATACATCTAATGATACTACTTCATCAGGGAAAAAATACGATGATACAGTATACAATTATCATCCTTTCACTGATAAAACAATGATCAGTGATACAAAGATTAAGAATTTCTTAGCTGCTGAGAGGGCAGAACATTGCCTTGTATTTCATAAAAACGGGCACCTAGATGGGATGGAACATTATAGACCGGATATTTCTATTGATTGTGAACAAGACACATCATCTGGAAATGATATATTGATCAATTATCCAGGAAATATTAAAGATATATTTAAGGAGAGCGAGAGTAAACTTAATAATAGACAACCTCGAGAATTTGAGAAACGATTACATGCCAGAAATAATAAACCTGCAACAAAACTGTTAGAGTTGAAAACTTTTTGGGAAAATTCAGATTTATTAAATTACTTGGATACAGACATCATTATTAAACAAAATGAAATTTTATTGAGAGAACTTGATGAACTAGTAACAGCAAAGAACTTATTGCGGCACAAGAATGATAGTGATTCATTACGAGAAAGATGTGATAAAATATTGAAAAAACACAGTCATGGGAAACGTAACTATTAATAGATCAACTATCGACGAAAGCAGCATTTAAAATTTCAAATATACATCTTCTTATATAAACATACATAACTTTGCATTTTATCATTTCTATTTTGACACTTCTCAATTCCTTTCATTGATTAAAATTTTTTTTTCTTTCGAATAACACCCTATTACAGCTAAACAATGCTATGTATAATATCTATTTTTTAAACATATAACTTTCCCAAAATCGATTAGAGTCTATTTTTGCATAAAAACCTCTGTAATAGTATTGGTGTACTATTGTTGATAATCTTTTAGTGACCGGTAATATAAGTACTAGTATTAACTTATATTGAACTGAGTGTATAAGTGCTTGTATTAACTTATAGGCGTGTATTGCTAGTGTATATATACTATCTAAGATTTTAACTAGGTGAATATTATATATCTGGGTTTTCTTGTTCTCTTGTCTGTAACTATAATTGCGTAGTGTTGCTAAATATCGTAATCACAATCTTGGTTCAGATTCATTGAATATTTCCTAATTAGTAAATGTTCGAGCACAGCCATGTCTCATCTGATTTATCTTTTATTGTTTTGTATTATTAAAACCTCCTAAGAGATATCCGATATAGTGTAACGGCTATCACATCACGCTTTCACCGTGGAGACCGGGGTTCGACTCCCCGTATCGGAGTTATTTGTATTATCCAAAATACTCATACTTTTTTATAATTTTTTTCCATGTTCAACTGCAAGAAGCTTTCACGCCGATACATTAATCGAAGTCGCTAAGTATGGTTCTTTTTTTTGGGGTAAACAAAATTTTAAAGCCGTGAGCGTTCGGAATATCACAAGATCTTAAAAGGGGCGCTTAGCCTTCGAAAAAAAAAAAATTGCCACTTTTTATCTTAAACAAATAATGGAAAACTAATAAACATAAAGATACATAAGAATAGTCATCTATTCTAGATTAGAATATCAATTTTTGTGAAAAGAAAAGGCAAACCATAAGATAAGATATCTATAATTTAGATACATTGTTATTGAATAGTTTCAAGAATTGTTTTCTATTTTTATTGTTGAATCATGAACATTGTTAAATTACAGAGAAAGTTTCCTTCTTTAACCCAAGAGGATTTATTTAGTACCATTGAAAAGTTTAGAGCCATTGATATCGATGACAAAGGTTTCGTTGAAAAACAAGAAGTGTTAGAAGCTGTCAGTCAATCTGGTGAGGCATCTTACGATGAAGCTAGAGAAACTTTAAAACATGTTGACGTCGATGCCTCAGGACGTGTTGAACTTGATGATTATGTGGCATTAGTTGCAAGACTAAAAGAAAGTAAAACTGCAGCTGTTCCTCAAACGAGTTTCGACGTTGATACTACTACAATTCAAATGCCAACCTCTCCAGGGAGATCTAGTTTGCAATATAAAGGTACAGGTGCTCAAGCCAAGATTATTGTGGGGGGTGCTCAAACAGGTACAACACATACTATTAATGAAGAAGAAAGAACTGAATTCACGAAACATATTAATAGCGTTTTAGCTGGTGATCCTGAAGTTGGTCACTTACTACCTTTCCCAACTGATACATTCCAATTATTTGATGAATGTAGAGATGGTTGGATTTTGTCTAAATTAATTAATGATTCTGTTCCAGATACAATTGATACAAGAGTCTTAAATAGACCAAAAAATGGTAAACCATTAAACAATTTCCAAGCTAGTGAAAATGCTAATATTGTTATCAACTCAGCAAAAGCTATCGGTTGTATTGTTGTTAACGTTCATTCTGAAGATATTATTGAAGGTAGAGAGCATTTAATTCTTGGTTTAATTTGGCAAATTATTAGAAGAGGTTTGTTATCAAAGATCGATATTAAATTACATCCAGAATTATACAGATTATTAGAAGAGGATGAAACTTTAGAACAATTCTTAAGATTACCACCTGAACAGATTTTACTACGTTGGTTCAATTATCACTTAAAACAAGCTAACTGGCATAGAACAGTTTCTAACTTCTCTCAAGATGTTAAGGATGGTGAAAACTATACCATTTTATTAAATCAATTATCTCCAGATTTATGTTCTAAAGCCCCATTACAAACAACTGATTTAATGCAAAGAGCCGAACAAGTTTTGGAAAATGCTGACAAATTGGAATGTAGAAGATATTTAACACCAGGTGCCTTGGTTCACGGTAATCCAAAATTAAACTTAGCTTTCGTTGCTAATTTATTCAATACTCATCCAGGTCTAGAGCCATTCGAAGAAGCTGAAAAACCAGAAATTGAAGAATTCGATGCTGAAGGTGAAAGAGAAGCAAGAGTATTCACTCTATGGTTAAACTCTTTGGATGTGGATCCACCAATTATTTCTTTATTCGATGACTTAAAGGATGGTCTAGTATTATTACAAGCTTACGAAAAAGTTATGCCAGGTTCTGTTGATACTAAACATATAAATTATAAGAAGGATCCAAACACAGAATTATCAAGGTTCAAGGCCTTAGAAAATACAAATCATGCTGTTGAATTAGGTAAATCAAAGGGTTTCTCATTAGTTGGCATTGAAGGTTCCGATATATTAGACGGTAATAAGCTGTTAACATTAGGCTTAGTATGGCAATTAATGCGTAGAAACATCACTAACACAATGAGTAAATTATCATCAAGTGGTAGAGATATGAGTGATGCACAAATTTTGAAATGGGCTCAAGATCAAGCCACTAAAGGTGGTAAGCCATCAAACGTTCGCTCATTCAAGGATTCATCTCTATCGAATGCTCATTTCTTATTAGATGTCTTAAATGGTATTGCACCAGGTTATGTTGATTATGACTTAGTTACCGCAGGTAATACTCAAGAAGACAGTTATGCTAATGCAAGATTAGCTATTTCAATTGCAAGAAAATTAGGTGCATTAATTTGGTTAGTTCCAGAAGATATCAACGAAGTTCGTTCAAGATTAATTTTAACATTTGTTGCTTCTTTAATGTCTTTAAACAAGTGAATGTTCTTATACAACAAGAATGGCGTAATCTTTGTTCGGTGAATAACGTAATATCAACTAATCCGCAATGTACTACTATTTACAAGTTTATCAATACGATCTTTGTATATTTTTTTAATAAAATCTTTCCTAGGTATCTTTGGTCAAAGAGATAAATATAAATCGTCATGATAGTAGGAATATCTATATTATATAACAAATTGTATATCATCGCATTATATATTTAATATCAAATCGGCACCCTTGTATTTGTAATTTGATTCTTTAATATTTCATCCCATTCCTTTGTCTTTAAATCCATATAATCAATGACATCTGATGTACCAGTTGGGTCTATTTCTGATCTTTCTATATACTCAATACCATCCATTGAAGTAGCCGAACCAAATTTAACCTGTTGATTATCGAAATGCGGATTTGCTAATGTTGCGACATAAATAGGAGAATTTGCTGCTTTATAACCATCAATATTATGCCATTTTGATCCCAATAATCTTGCGAAGTAGAATAAAAATAGCATACCGTAATAAGTGAAAATATTCAAGTATTTAAAAAAAGAATGACTAGTAAAAATACCTGGGTGAACGACATATTGATGGATACCAAGTTTCTTCATTTCCTTATATGTACCCAAATGGACCAAGTCTACTAATCTCTTAGAACCTTCATATGATACATCACTTTGTAGTAACTCAATATCTTTTAAGGATAAGTATTTTGGTTGTGACATTATACTTGAGATCCAAACAACGATGGCGTTCCCTTCTTTTAATAAGGGTAAAATCTTATGAATGAAATAATATGGACCGAAAACGTTAGCTTGGAAAACCATACCCATTCCATCAGCAGACTTAACGCCAACTCTTTGAATTTTATAACTTGGATAAGTAACAGCATCCAGAGGATTACATAAAACATCTTTAACGGCAGCGAACCAGTTGATACCATCATATACACCTTGCGCTGCATTGATAAATAAATAATGAATAGCCCTGTACTGCTTTTGTAGATCATAATATGCACTTAGAATACTGACCATATTAGTAAAGTCCACTAATATGTAGTCATAATCAACTAAACCAACACGATTAACTTTTTTAACATGTGTCTTCAATAATTCAATGACTTCCCTTACACGAGGTAAAGTCCTTGAAGTGATAACGATGGTTAAATTTGTAGTTGGGTCCTCCCTTTCAATTAATCTATAGGCAATATTAATACCTAAGTTACTAAAGAAATAACAAAAACATGTTCTCAAAATCAGATTTGAGAGAATATATCCCTTCGTTAGTAAATAAAATTCTGCATAATTCAAGGAAATAATCAAAATACTACCACATACCTATTTGTACCTGTAATAACAGCAACTTTTCTATTCCCCATCCTGAATCACTATATCCTGCACTAATAGACTCGAACAATTGACTATATATGTTTTACAAATACAACTGTTGAAATCTTGCAATCACTTTATTTATACCTTTTCACCTCGAAACTTTTCATCCGCTCGTATAAGAAGCACGGCCGATACATACCTTAAATGCGCATTCACTAACGTCGAGTGATTGTGTCATATTTTACAAAGAGATAATGTTGTAGCATCTATTTAGTTTGTACTACTTGATATGCTTCATATTTTAGAGAAGTCTGTACCTATTCCGTTAACTTAAAAGAAAAAATTAAATAAATAAATGTATGAATTTAGATAAAAGAGATAAAATTTCTACAAGAATACTTTAGAAATGTAATACAAGTTTTATTATAGTATAATCAATTGTATCGTTACCTAGTCTCTGGTGACTTCCTCAAAAATTGCTTTGTATGGAGCATTCAATCCTGTCCATTTCTTAAATTGAGCAACACCTTGGTGTACCAATAATTGCGCACCTGGGACAACTTGCCATTGATACTTGTCCATGGCTAATCTCATGATCGGAGTGAAGGTTGGTTTGTAAGCAGCATCTAATAAGGTTGGAACAAACTTCGAATTAGATACCTTGGTCAAACAGCGCTCTACTTTGCTTAGTAATTCGTAATCCAATGGTTTGTCCGCGGGAACACAACTGACAGCGACACCGATAGTATCATTGATGTTTTCAATAGCTCCAATGGATTCAACAACAATTAGATTGTAATCTTCAGGGAATGATTTTTTTAATTCGTGTAATTTTTCGGTGGTTCTATTAATCAAAAAGATCTTATCACATCCTAAATCGTGTAAAGCATAAATCGCAGCTCTGGAAGTACCACCAGCTCCAATGACTAAACCAGCGACACCCTTGGTAGAATCTGGAACGCCATTTGCCAATAAGGAATTTTTAATACCTAACCAGTCTGTGTTGTCACCTCTAAATTTACTACTACCTAATGGAATGACAGTATTAACGGCACCAATAACCTTTGCAGAATTAGATAATTCGTCCATATATAGAATTATATCTAACTTCAATGGAGTAGTTACAGCTAAACCACCTAAATTCTTCTTACCATCAAGTAATTGTGTCTTTACTTCGTCAATAGAATCTGTTTCAAATTTATCGAATTTATGTGGTAAACCCAATAGTTTATAACCAGTATTATGTAAACTTGGAGATCTTGAATGACTAATTGGTTTACCGACAACGTAGAAATCGTTACTTCTGATACCACCCATAGAAGTGTAAATTTGGTTGATTTCACTTAAAGTTAATTGACCCGGTGCAGAAGCACTTGGTAACAGAGAGGAGGTTATTGGAGTTAAGATAGTGTTCAAAACACGAGAAACCTTACCAAGCTCGCCCATGTTAATTGCGATCAATGGCTTAGTAGTATGCGAAGCTCTAAATCTTTCTAATGACAAGTTATCTTCAAATTGAGTAGCAGTACCGACAAATTTTACAATATCTACATCTAAAGATAAAGCTTGATTGTATCTATTTTCCCACTCAGAGTCTTCCCATGGGAATATAGCGTCAAAATCGTGATGAGAACCAATAATCTTAGTGAAACCTTTTTTGTTTAAAATATTGTATTGGAGGTCTGTGGATAAACTCAATTCTAAATCAATAAACTCGACACCAGATTTCAAGGCAAGATTGAATAAGTTTTGCAAAGTTTCAGTATCATTATTGTTAAATTTACCACCCTGGCCTTTTGTTCTTACAGTGAAAATAATTGGTAAACCATCTGTTGCGGTACGTAAGATAGATAATTGTCTGCTAACATAATCAGAGTCCAATTGAGATAAGTGATCAACTCTAACTTCAACAGCATCACAACCATAGGTTATTGGTGTTAAACTATCAACATGTTCAGTTAGGTTGTCCAAAGTCAAACAAACAAAAGTAGATCTCTTTGTTGGAATTTGAATTTCTTTCTTACCAGTAATTATTCTAACAAAATTACTGAAAACTTTTCTCAGTTTTTGGAATTGAGATTCAGTGGAACAATGAGGAGCAAAGAAAGTATAATTCGAGCAAGAGTTATACCATTTTTCTCTCTTTAACCAAACATCTCTTATTTCTTCCACATAAGCTGGTCTACTTGGGTCACCTTGTAAAAAGATTATAGTTTCTTCAATGTCCCTATGTAAATGTAAAACTACACCACCTTCTGAAGCAAATTTTTGTAAGGCCTCTCGGGATTTTTCACTTTCAACGATCCCTCCACCTGTTGAGAATACATAACCAGAATCGCCATATTTATTAATAATTTCCTTAAAAATTCTAGCCTCTTCTTCTCTAAATTTCTCCCAACCGTGCTCAGCAACAAACTCCTTGATGGAACCCTTAGAGTACTGTTCTTCGAATAAATCATCAAGATCTACTAATTTATATCCTAAAGCAGATGCACACCATTTACTAATAGTAGTTTTACCTGCAGCTCTCATACCAATTATTACAACACTCTTGTTGGAGTTGGCCCTTGTATTTGCCAATGCTTCAGCACCATCTAATCGAGCACCTAAGTTAGTATGCAAGACATCCCACCAACCTGGCCAGGTCTTACCTGTACAATGTCTTTCTAGTATTCTAACTGGTGTAACATTATCCGATTTATTATTCAAATTAACCATACCTGCTAATAAGGAGAAACTCATGGCGACACGATGATCATCATAAGTATCAATACCTATTGGACCAGAAGAATCAGATGGAACCTTTAAGTCGTTAACTGAATCTAAACCGTAAACTTGGATACCGTCATCTAATTCTTTTGTCTTCACACCAAATTTAGCTAATTGAGTTGCCATAGCTTCAATTCTATTACATTCTTTAACTCTTTGGTTGGCAATACCTTCAATTGTTGTGATATTACCTGTACCTTTGCCATCGCTAGCTAAAGCTGCAACAACACAAGCAGTCAAAAAGGCATCAGTCATTGGTTCCATATCAACATGTTCCAATGGAGTTAATTGACCTTGTGAAGGTCCAGTAACTGTTGTTGAAGTAGCAGTTTGATCTACTTTACAACCCATTGGCTTTAGGACATCTCTAGCAAATCTAGCATCACCTTGTAAGGATTCGTGTCCAATATTTGGAACAGTAACAGTAGTACCTGTTAATGCGGCAAATGCTAATGGATAAGTAGCACTTGAGGCATCACTTTCAATAACATATTCTGATGGATTAATATATTGGGACTTTGGAATATGATAAGTATATGGTTCGGTAGTTGATTCAGTTACGTTAACACCAAATTTTTCCATCATTCTAATTGTCATATCAACATATAATTGAGAAATTGGCTTACCACCGACTAAAGCTAAAGTGACAGGTTCTTGAGCATATGGAGCACACATTAAAATAGAAGAAACATATTGAGATGAAACTGTTGCAGCCAATTCAATTCTACCACCTTTAAAGACAGAATCAGTATAAACTTTTAATGGTAAAGAGCCTTCATTCTTGACGTAGTCAATTTTTGTACCATTAGCACGTAACGAGTCAACTAATGGACCAATTGGTCTTTGTTGCATTCTAGCATTACCAGTTAAAATAATGTAATCCTTATCAGAGCGGGAATTAACTATAGCGGCAACAGAAGTTAAGAATCTTGAGGCAGTACCAGCATTACCTAAATATAATTCTTCATCACAAGCGGTTAAAGTTTCACCACCATGACCTTCAAGGACGACTGTATCACCATTATCTTCCCAAGATATACTTGCACCTTTTAATGAATCAACTGCAGCTAACATATGTTTAGTATCATCTGAATGTAACAAGTTCTTGATTCTACAAGTACCTTTACCTAAAGCTGCTAGTACTAAAGCACGATTAGAAATAGATTTTGAACCTGGTGGAATAATAATTTTATTTTGATTATCATTTTCAATAGTATTAAATGGATAAACTAAAGTTTCATCAGTTAAAATGAATCTTAAATCTTGATCTGATACGATATGAGCAGAAGTACCATAACACTTACCAATAGTTTCTAAGATGACACATTTTTTCTTTGCACCGTCATTTTTTTTATCAATACTCATTTTATCTAATAAAATATTTAATGGAGTTTTTTTTTGTAAAGTTAATTCTTTAAACCATTTTTCATTTGGTGAAACAGGTAAACCATAAGCAACTAAAATTTTTGATAAACGTGCAACTTGAGTTGGAGATAAGATACCTAAATAACGAGATAATTCTGCTTCTTTAATCATACCAATCGAAACACATTCACCATGTAAAGCTTGTGGGGTTAAAATTGCTTCATAAGCGTGACCAATTGTATGACCAAAATTTAATAAATTTCTTAAACTTGATTCACGTTCATCGGATGAAACAACATCTGCTTTAACTTTAATACTTTCCAATACTAATTTATAAATATGTTCTAAAATATTTTCAATTTTAGTATTTGAAATGTTATAAGTTTCATCATCATTAATTATACTTTTATAATCGATAAAATTTGAATTATTAACAATATTTAAGAAAGAATTTGCATTAATTTCTAATCTTGTAAATTCATCAGCGTTCCAAATACAAGCAGTTTTAATAACTTCTGCCATACCATTAATAAATTCTCTTTGTGGTAAAGTTTTCAACCATTTAATATCGACCAAGACAAATTGTGGTTGCCAAAATGCACCAATAAAGTTTTTACCAACTGATGTATCAACAGCCGTTTTACCACCAATTGATGAATCAACCATTGCTAATAAAGAAGTTGGAATTTGTACAACACGAACTCCTCTCATAAAAGTTGAAGCAACAAAACCTAACATATCACCGATGATACCACCACCTATCGCAATGATAACTGTATCTCTTGTACAACCATTTAGTAGTAAATAATCTTCAATTGATTCTTTTGTCTTTCTAGTTTTATTTGCTTCACCTGGTTTAACGGTAAATCTTAATAAACGAGAATCTTTTGGTAAAGATGATTGAAATTCTTGAACAATTTGTTCATAGTAAGGAATTTTAGATAAGTTTGTATCATTTACGATAACATAAGTTGACGATTTACAATCATTTATGATTGTTTGAATAATATGAGTATGAATATCATAACCTACATGAATGATAGGTTTCCCTAAGATTGGGACTTTTTCTAATGGTACAGAAACCATTTTTGATTTTCAAAAAATTTTGACAGGGGGAAGAAACCTTGAGGTTTGATTAGACAATTATTCTCGATATGTTATCCTCTCTAACTCCACAAATTTTTTCTTTCCTTATATAATATATCTATATATATATATTATATATATATCCCATAATGGCCAAAAAAAAAGGATCAGTCATCGGATGTGTTACCCGGAAACAATCGTTTTTAAAATCAAAAATATTAAATTATAGAATAAAGGTACATATAACTAGTTGTAAATGCAGCGTGCGACGTATTTCCATATGTATCTTGCTGTTCTTCTGCCCAAGAATTTCCCCAGCAATGGCAGAATGACCCAATTGAGTGCTTTGTTTAGTTGTGCAATGGATTCCTCCCATTGTCTTTGAGCCTCCGCTAGCTTGTTGTCGAGCTCATCCCACTCGCTGTCACTCTCTGTATCTGCATGCATGTATGTGATAGCCTCGCTCATGACCGCTGTCTATCCGTGTGTTTTATGTTGTGAAGCTGATGTATGAAACTGTTTTGTATTGCACATATAATTTAAAAGGCCAAAGATAGTTTTTTTATTTATTATTCTGTGGTCACGTGAAATAATGCATAAATTGAAAATTTATAGGTAATATAGATGTAATATAGTATTTGTTGAACTCGAGAACTAAACCCTTTATTTAACTATATCGCTGTTGAAGTAGTACCTCTAAAATGTGGCACAGTAATATATATAAAGATATCATTCAATGAGAAACCGAACCCGCGGGTACACTATACACTATAATACAATATACAATATAATATAATATAATATACACTATAATAAACTATACTATGATATACTCTAATAATATACAATAATATAATAAACTATACTATACAATATAATATAATATAATATTGTTTCGGCCGAAAATTCAAACGGATCTTCCGCCTCGGCGTTTCTTTTTTCTTTTGTGACAAATAATTTTGTTATATAAGCTCTGTGTATTGTATAGTCTTTCTTTCTTTATTTTATTTTTATTTTTATTTTTATTTTTAGTTGTGATTCTCGAGGGCAGAAGTAGTTTGCAGCTTTTTGGTGAGGTCAAGTATCAGAGGGGTAAAATGTGGGCAAGTTTCAAATCCTCTTTTGTTTTCGAACAAAAAAAGGTTGCAAAAATGACAAACGATCCACAATTAAAATTATTGCAAGATAATATAATGCAAAAAATTAAATTAGATGAGTCGATTGAATCTTCCAATGAAATGGTAGCTAATACAGAAATTAATCAATGGCATTTTCATAATACTAAATCCAATCAAATTCAAATTAATACACCAACTTTATTAGTTCATGGATATGCGGCATCGTCAATGGCTTATCATTTAACTTTTGATGAATTATCTAAACATATTAAGGATCTATACGCTATAGATTTACCCGGTAATGGTTTATCACTGGCTCCAGTATCACCAGTACAAGAAACTTTAAAAAATAATTCAGCAACTTATAATAAAGATTTAACTAGTTTTCAATTAAAATCATCAACAGATAAATCACAATTATTATTAGTTAAAAGTTATGAAAATTATTATATAGATAGAATAGATCAATGGCGTAAAGAAAATAATATTGAAAGATTTAATATTATAGGTCATTCATTTGGTGGTTATATTTCATTCAAATATGCAATTTCACATCCTGATAACATTGAAAATTTATGTTTAATTTCACCATTGGGTATGGAACGTAATATTTTCTCATTAAATAATAATTTTGAAAAGGAAAAAATTTATGAAAATTTATCAGTTGAAGATCCAACTTCAAATACTTATACAAGAACTTTTAAAGCACCATCAATTTTATTTAATCATCAATTAAATATTTTAAGATGGTTAGGTCCAATGGGTAGCTCTTTAACAAAACGTTATATCAAATTCGCTTACATGAAAGTACCAGGTACAGAATATCAAGATTATTTATATCATGTATTTTATAAAGGTAAAAAATTCCCACATGTTACAATATCAAATTTTACAAATATGTTTACATCAAATTTACTAGCAAGAGATCCAATACTAGATAATCTAGATCATATAAAAGCTGAAAAAGTTTTAT
>PPOH02000229.1:0-156202 GCA_003708465.2 Kazachstania kunashirensis
TATATATATATATATATATATATATATATAGACAGTTCTTTTATTCTAGAATACTGCAATATATATTTTCTTCTTTCATTTTATTCACTAATAATAATATTGGTAAGAACAGTATAGATTATAATTTCTTTTAGAAAATATAGAAATCAATAGATATAGACAATAAAAATGGATAATATAGTAGACCAATTTCTAACCTACGTTAATAAAAGAGATTCAGAGTCGCTTCCTACGTGTTCAACAGAAAACGATTACAACAATGGTGATAATTTAAGAATCCTTGCTGTATTCATGATTTTAATATCTTCCGGTTTGGGTAGTTTTTTCCCAATTTTATCATCAAAATATGCCTTTATTAGAATGCCTGATTGGTGTTTCTTTATTGCCAAATTTTTTGGTTCTGGTGTAATTGTTGCAACTGCTTTCGTTCATTTATTAGAACCAGCATCGGATGCTTTAGGCAATGAATGTCTCGGTGGTACTTTTGCAGAATATCCATGGGCATTTGGTATTTGTTTAATGTCACTTTTCGCATTATTCTTCACAGAAATCATTACTCATTATTATGGTATGATAGCATATAATGATGAAAATGAATCCGATGACCTCATTACTAAAGACTCAAATTCAAGTATTGATACGGTTAATGAACATCTAAGTTTTAATAAAGATGATGTAGAAGCACATCCACCAAGTAACAAACTAAGTGCACAAAAACCTTCTTCTGTCCTTCCAGGTTCCAATCATTACTCTCATGCCGCTAACCATCAAGATCCTTCACAATTAGATACACCTTTGGAACAAACAGATAAAGAGAATTACGCAAGTCAAATACTGGCTGTTTCCATTTTAGAGTTTGGTATTATCTTCCATTCTGTTTTTGTTGGTTTGTCGTTAGCTGTCGCAGGTGATGAATTTAATACATTATTTATTGTTTTAATATTCCATCAAATGTTTGAAGGTTTAGGTCTAGGTGCAAGATTAGCAGAAACTAGATGGCCATCTGACAAACATTATATTCCATGGTTAATGGCCCTAGGTTTTACAATAACAACCCCAATTGGTATTGCCATTGGTATTGGTGTGAAACACTCTTTTATCCCAGGTTCAAGAACAGCTTTAATTGCTAATGGTGTCCTTGATGCCATTTCTGCAGGTATCTTAATTTATACGGGTCTAGTTGAGTTAATGGCACATGAATTTTTGTTTTCAAATCAATTTAAAGGTGAACATGGTTTTAGATTAATGCTTTCTGCTTATTTAATTATGTGTTTAGGTGCAGGTTTAATGGCATTGTTAGGTAAATGGGCATAATTTTAACAAACTATTATAGATTATTTATAAACTAAAAACAAATAAAAAGTATTTACATATTAAATACACTAATGAAAATTACCAAGTAAATTAACAATTATTATCCACTATGTTAAAATTTTTTTGTCAATATACGACTAGAGCCCGGTTTTTTGTGGCCAAAAAATATGGTCCCTAGCGGGATCGAACCGCTGATCTTGGCGTTATTAGCACCACGCCTTAACCAACTGGGCCAAGGGACCTTTGAATTGATTTTTATCGTTTATATTATGCAACTATCAGATAGGAGCGCTGATTCAATTAATGAAGTCAATCAGCATAAATAGTATCTTTAGTTACTTAAATAAGAGATATTACTCCGCTTTATCTTTGTTTAGAAAATTCGATTGAAGTATTAAAAGGACCAGGTAAAAGACTGATACTGGATTGTTATACTGTTGAACTTCTTGTTGATTAGTATTAGTATTAGTATTAGTTGTTTCTAAAGTCATATCGTATTATGTTCTACTTATAAATGTCAGGAGTTGGAACTCTATCTCTCTTACGTATACAATATATATATATATAACCTGCACTTTATTAACTAATTTCACTAGTTCATCATCAGTTTATATAAGTTCACTTTTATTCTTCATTAGTAACCCTAATAACAATTGTGCTTTCTTTATGATACTAGGATCACTTCTACTTTATCTGAGATTCATATTTGTTATCTGTTGAGTCTCGTATTTGTTATCTGTTGAGTCTTGTATTTATGACCTGGATCATTGTTTGATCAACATATACATAAGTAATTTTTTTGTGTTATCATAATTTAGGATTAACTATATTAGAAATTCGTATAAGTCAGACAAAATGTGACCCCTTATGTTTTGTCTTCAAAAATGAAACGTTTAACACAGAATAATACTAAACAATTTCATTCAATATCGTGAGTTGCAAGTATTAAGAAAATGTTATATCAGATCATTATCATCTAATCATTAATAAATCATGACGGCTTTAATTTGATAATTTCTTAGAAACAACGTAATAATTGTGGTGTATATAAGGTTTTTATCACTAAATTATTCGCCATTTTTTAACGTACATAATCATTTATAATATATTGAACTACTTACTATTTATTTTTTTGCAGTTGTACTTGATGGTTTACCGGAACCATTTTTATCCAAGTTAATATTCTGTAGTTTTTGGTTATAACTTGTTGATGGATTCCATTTTCTCATACTTCTAATCTCATCGGCTGAGTAACCTGGAATTCTAATATTCCAATTCTTTTCCAGATGTAATTGAATATCTTTTGCTTCCAAATTATCAGATTTTCTGTGTTTAGCTAATCTACATGCAAATGCAGTAACATTTGTTACAAAATCATCAGCTAAATCTAATAATAATTCTTCAACATCGCCATCAATTACAGTTTCACCGTCACCTTCATCGATTCCTACAACTTTAACTAATTCTCTTAATTTACGTTTTGACATAACTCTTTCTGTATCAATTTCATATGGTGGTAATTTTGTCATTGCTGGTGTATTTAAAGAAGCGGCATTCATACCAGAGCCACCTGTTATAGTTGGTCTATTGGATCTTAATGCAACTGGAGTTGGTGCTTTAGTAGCTACATTCTCAGAAATTGGAATTGATGGATCTGATGGTTTAAATATCGCAGATTTATTCGAACTAGAATTGCTTGCAGCGGCAGCATTGACACTTGTTACTTGAGATTGTGGTTTTTGTTGTTGCTCCTGTTGAGATACACTATTACCTTGACTATTTGTTCCATTATTACTTTGTGGCTGTTGTTGCTGTGGCTGTGGCTGTTGCTGTTGCTGTTGCTGTAGTTGGGGTTGTGGTTGCTGTTGCTGTATATTATTATTAAGTTGTGGATTCAATTTGTTTTTACCACCTGATGCTGGAGGAAATGACTGTGGTTGTGCGGTTGGTTGTTTCTGTTGTTGTTGTTGTTGTTGTTGTTGTTGAGCTATTTTTTGTGTTGTTCTCTGTAAAATTCTTTGTAAATCAGGATTTTGTCTTGCACATTCGATATAAAAATTCCTTTTACCAGTTTGTAACTGCTGGTATAAATTATTTAATTCTTCGGTTAGAGTTTTCAAATTTGTAATTAATTCGTTACGTTTTTCACCTAATTGATTTTTAGCATTAATATCAGATTGTTTATTAATTTCTGCAGTTAATCTATCGATATTTTGTTTCAAGAATGATCTTTTATCTCTTATATCGTTTGCTCTTGTCTTATAATTTGTTAAAAGTTTTTCATATTGTTGATTCTGTTCTGTGGTTAAAACTTGTCTTAAGATATTTGCTAATTGATTATTATTATTATTATTAGTTGGTGTTGCAGTTGCAGTTTGCTTTTGACCTTTATTCATTGGTGTATTTGCATTACTACTATTATTTGAAGCAGCTGCAGCAGCTGCAGCTGCTGCATTTACTCTTGCTTGATATACTTGAGCAGCTTGTTGTCTTTGTCTTGTATTATTATCATAAATTGCTTTAATTTTTGATGCTTGTAATAATAACTCTTTACCCTTTGGTGTATTTTCACCAATTGATTTAGCTTCACTAACTAATGCTTTGAATTTTGCAGTTAATTCCAGTAACTGTTTCTGCTGTAATGACATACCTTGTTGTTGTTGCTCTGATTGAGATTGAGCACTATTCTTGGTATTAGAACCTTCTGGATTCGAAGACATCTTATATGAGTGGATATATTCCAAAAGAACCTACTATTAATCAAATGCGAGCTATAAATTTACGTTGTGGGCTTTCACAAATCAATCTATCAAAAGGTTCCTGTTATTTCCACCGATTCCTCTTCTTCTTCTTCTTCTTCTTCTTTCAGGTATCGCCCGAGCATTTACCCACAATTTCTTCCCGTGTCTAATGATATATTACTATCCGGGTAACACAACGAAGTTTCACAAATAATAATATAGCTGCCGTACAGAAATGAAACACCTTTGATAGTGAACATGTTTTAGACATGTAGAATAACGTCATAACGAGGCGTGGTACCTGCCACTGCGAAACCTGAATCTAAATCAGAGCGTGTAAATCACACAGCCTGACCGCTCCACTATTATCAAGATAACAAACAACACAAACACATCTCCTTCAAACTGATCACAAAGATGTATGACTGCCTTATCAAAACTCCCTGAGGAGGAGGTTGCCATTTATGGGTAAGAAATGGACCAGGCTCAGATCTCCACCACACATGACATCGGGTGAAATCCATAACCATAAAACTTTCGGCCGAAGATGACCAGTCATCGCACACAACAAAGCGAACAATTTTTCAACGTGCGCGGGGCGTGAGACTCTGCTCTCTTCGCATCTCTCAATGGGACTGTCGGCCGTTGCCGTGATCAGTGATCAGTAGACGGATGTGACGTTTATTGTCCGGTAGTTCTCTCTGCGATGTGTGTGTTTCTTTTTTATCGCCATACTGTGTTCAACGGAAAAACTCCAAAATTAAAATTTATCAGCTGAGCCCTCGAGGGCACTCAATATGCTATTAATATCGATTTTATTTTGGGATATATAAAGCTACAACTCATCGAGTATTTTTAGTTATTTTTTTATTATTTTAATCCTTCTTAGTGGTTTGGTACTATATTACAAGAACAGGTTAAATAAGCAAAACAAAAACAAAAACTTTTTTTTCGTAATGAGGTTTTCTTTTGTTTGTTTAGCATCATCACTCTTACTAAATTCCGTTTACAGTAATTCGATTTCTTTAGAAAATGAATCAAAAATTGTAAAATTGTCATTTAATAAAACTTACGGTGATTCATTCAATACATCATCACAATCAAATAAACCACTTTTCAAAAGATCTAATGATTATGAAGAAGTACAATTAACTAATGAACAAAGTTTTTACTCGGTAGAATTGGATATCGGTACACCTGTACAATCAGTGGTAGTATTAATCGATACAGGTTCTTCAGATCTTTGGATTACAGGTTCCAATAATCCATTATGTGGATCAAGTTCATCAGATGACGAAACAATTGATTGTTCTACATATGGTACTTTTGATATTAACAGTTCTTCAACATACCATTCGAATGATACTAGTTTCGAAATCACTTATGGTGACGGCTCTTATGCATCGGGCGGTTGGGGTCAAGATGTTATAGCATTAAGTGATGTTAATGTTACAGGTGTTTCATTCGCTGTAGCAAATTATACAAATTCTACAGTTGGTGTCTTAGGTATAGGTTTACCTAGTTTAGAAACAACTTTTTCAGGTTCATCTACAAATGCTCCATATCAATATGCCAATTTACCAATCGTTTTACGTGAGTCAGATCTTATCAGTAAAACTGCTTATTCATTATACTTAGATAATGCAGATGCAGCACATGGTTCTATATTATTTGGTGCAGTGGATCATAGCAAATATTATGGTAACCTTAACACAATCCCAATTGTTAACGTATACAGAGATCAAGGATACCTAGAACCAATTGAATTCGATGTCACATTACAAGGTATGGGTATATCAACAACAGATGAAGATATTACAATCACTCAATCACAAATCAGGGTTTTATTAGATTCTGGTACAACAATTAGTTATATGCCAACAGATTTAGTTTCTTTAATTGCCCAATCAATCGGTGCAACTTACTCTCCAGCTTTAAACTTCTATGTTACGAGATGTTTACCTGAGAATGATGAAACAGAACTTGTCTTTGATTTCGGTGGTTTCCACATCACCGCTCCTTTAAGAGATTTCTTAATCCCAACTTCTACTAGTTACTCACAATGTATGTTTGCTATGGTCCCACAAAGTTATGGCACATTTATCCTTGGTGACGTATTTTTAACTCACGTCTACGCTGTCTACGACTTAGAAAGTTATGAAATCTCTCTAGCACAAGCTGATTACTCCAATGATGATGAAAATATTGAAGTTATTTCTTCCACTGTTCCAGGCGCTACTCGTGCTGCATCTTACTCTAACACCTGGTCAAGAACCGAAAGTATTGTAGCGGGTGGTAATATCTTCACTCTGGATTCAAACTCTACAACTTCTACAGCTACAAATATAAATTCCAGCGGTTCAACAAGAAGTCGTTCCAGTGGAACAACACGTTCTAGTTCTACCCCATCAGATTCACGCAGTACTAATGATCAAAATATCTTGGGCCTTCCAACAGCTCTATTAACTGTCAGTGCATTAATTTTAACATTACTATTATGAACTCTTTGAAATGAATCCATTTATCTAGTAATAATTTAATTATTTATATATATATATATATCAATCATATTAACTCACATTCATTTCCTTTTTGTTCCGTGCAGCAAGATCGCATCGAACCGAACGAAACTCCATTGGAATTTAAAGGATATCTTGATTTAGTCATACGATAGAAGTATACAAATTACAATTGTATTGAGCAACTCGGATTACTATATCGCTGTATTTATATAATAAGAACAATCAAGAAATTATATACATTCTTTGGTGTTAGTAATAAGAACGGAAAACTACTACTCAAATATCATCATTACAAGTTACACCTTTAAAAAATGGGCGAATTTCATATGGAGGGTTTCAGCGGTTATAGTGTTAATTATTCACCTTTCTACGATAATAAACTCGCGGTTGCAGCAGGTGCAAACTTTGGTTTAATTGGGAACGGTAAATTATATATCCTGGACATTAATAATGCGGGAAACTTACAAGAGAACAATTCATTTATCACACAAGATTGCTTATTTGATACAGCTTGGAATGAACTACATGAAAATCAAATCGTGGTTGCACAAGGTGATGGTTCGCTTCGATTGTTTGATATAACGTTGAAAGATTATCCTATTGCTATTTTCAGAGAACACGAAAGAGAAGTGTTTAGTTGCAATTGGAATTTAGTTAATAAATCCACATTTGTAAGTAGTTCATGGGATGGTACAGTCAAAATATGGTCACCCTTAAGACCAAATAGTTTAACGACTTTCGTTCCTTATCCAATGAAAATAACAGAATATATAGATCGTATCGATATACCCATATCTCATCAAAAATCGCATGCAACAATATCAAAAAATAAAAATTGTATCTATGAAGCATTATTTTCTCCACATGATCCTAACTTGGTTCTAGCATGTGCAGGTAACTCATATGCCACAATATTTGATATGAGGCAACCTTCTTCTGGTAATAATCAACAAAATTTCCTGGCACATTCTGGTGTCGAGACTTTAACATGTGATTTTAATAAATATAGACCTAATATAATTGCAACGGGTGGTGTAGATAACGCTATAAGAATATGGGATTTAAGAATGATCGAAACTTCAAAGGGAAACCTTTCAGCAACCACCACTACAAGACCAAAATGTGTCAATGAAATTTCTAGGGGCCATGAACTGGCTGTTAGAAAAGTTGCATGGTCACCACATGATTCTAAGTTATTACTATCTGCATCTTATGACATGTCATGTTGTGTTTGGCAAGATTTAAGTTTTGATGGCAGGATGGATACAAACAGAACAAATAATACAGATTTTAGGAAAGGCTGTATCTCAAAATTCACAAGACATTCTGAATTTGTATTTGGCGTAGATTGGAGCATATGGGGAAGGCCCGGATATATATCATCTACCTCTTGGGATGGCAATGTCTTTGTTTGGAAAGGCTGCTGATACATTCATCATCAGCGATCCGTATGACTTGTAACTGATTATATAATAAAAAACTTTTATGTTGAAAATCTCTCATTGTGTAAATATTAAATATAAAAGTAAATAACCATATTATTATATTAATGGTTATAATATCAACCATATCCTTTTTTATCATTAGATTTGTTTTATAATGATGGTGTATATCTCGAGGCGTATGATATCACGTGATACAGGATTTTTGCTAGTAAACGAA
This sequence comes from Kazachstania kunashirensis, assembly GCA_003708465.2. Lineage (NCBI taxonomy): Eukaryota > Fungi > Ascomycota > Saccharomycetes > Saccharomycetales > Saccharomycetaceae > Kazachstania > Kazachstania kunashirensis. Next base: position 8,240 of record PPOH02000229.1, read on the forward strand.
CAAGTAACAAGTTCATTTATATAATAATGGAAAGGCATAAACCAAGAAAGTTAAAACAAGAAAACAACTTACCAGAGTAAAAGCTTAGATATAAGAATAATCTAAAGTCGATTGGATAATGTCATTACAACTAAAGCCATTGACAATTGATTCTACCAATAGGCAACTGGACTCTAAGCAGAAAAAGTTTCATTCTAATGTTAGCCGAGCACTGGAACGTTTTGACACTGTTACAGAATGGGCAGATTACATCGCTAGTTTAGGTACTTTATTAAAAGCATTACAAAGTTGGGCACCAAAATTCCAGAATGTTAAATATTATATACCTTTACCTTATCAGGTCAGCAGAAGATTAACCTCCTCTCTGTCGCCTAATCTTCCAGCGGGTGTCCATCAAAAGACATTAGAGGTCTATACATACATATTCGAGAATATCGGTGTTGATATGTTAGCGGCAGAATGTAATATTTGGGTTCCTGGTATATTGCCATTGATGTCATATGCTTCAATGTCTGTGAAATCTCATATAATAGACCTTTACGATACTTATTTAGTCCAACTACCGCCATCGACATTAAAAATGTTAATTAAACCGCTCCTGGCGTCATTACTTCCAGGTATTGATGACGAAAGTAGTGAATTCTTACCATTGACAATGAATTTAATTGAAACCTTAAAGATAAACCTTGCAGATGACTCATTATTTTGGCAGACCTGCTTTTTAATAATGGCTACCGATAAAGACTGTAGATTAGGTGGCCTTGTTTGGCTGATTAAGAAATTTCCATCCCTAAATGCTGTCCCACACTTGGTAAAGGACAAAGCAACTAAAGAAAATATAAGAATAGCTAAAAGTACTGGGAATAATAATATTGACAAAGCAATAGAGAAGAAGAAATTAAAGGAACAAACTTTAGCAACACTTTTGCCAGCAGCAAAATCCTTGGTGACTCCAGAACCGGGACTTTTGATCCGATGTTTCATTCGTTGTCTTGATGATGAGAATGATATTCTAATTAAGAGAAATGTACTAGATTTGTTACTACAACGATTACATTTGGACTCGCCAGTTATATCGAAACTGATTGCTGAAGAAGATAGGAAAATCCTTGTGTTGAGGTGTTGTAAAACAACTTTAAATAAAGATATGACATTAAATAGAAGGATATGGAATTGGTTATTAGGTTCCACTGCTACTTCTCAGAATATAGTTTCTGATAGTTCAGGTTTGATACCTAATGCAAAAGTAAATTCAAGTGAGTATTTTATTAACTATGGTTTACAAGCATTATTAAGTAGTCTGAGGGATCTTCTTCACAAAGAAGAAGACCTAATCGTTGCTTTTAAAATATGTATTACATTTTTAGATAAATGGGAAATTGGTTCCCTTATTGTTCCTGAAATGTTTATACCGTTGTTATTGGCAGCACAGCAATTTTCCAATAATATTCAAGTATTAAAGTCATCAAAGGCTTTTTTCGATGCTGTAGAAACAAATATAATATGGGGAAAGATTTTCGAATATACAAAGGATACCAAGAATTTTGATTTCTTAAAATTTGTTTTATCAAATTTTCATATTGCCAACGATGAGGAAATAATCATCCGTCATTTGCCATTGATGATCTTAGCGCTCCTATCATTTGTGAACAATAATAAAAATCTATCAGATCTACCAACCAGAGAAATATTTGAAATCACTTCTCAGTTGTTAAGTTTTACACCAGAAAGAGCATTTTTACCGTTAAATCATTCAAAGATAGATTTTCAAGAGAATCTCACCCCAAAGCAAACATTGGATAACATTGAACATTTTTATAAAGAGGTGTCAGATACAAAAGAAGTTGACAATGCCCAGAGTGGTGAACCAAATTTACCATAGTTGCTGAAAATATTACATTCTTAATAGTTAGTAACTTAAACTGTATTTTATTATACAACCTCGAAACAAAACAACACATCAACGAGGTTGCAAAAATATTTGTCACGTTGTTTGAAATAATACCAGAACAAAATGAACGAAATGAAGAAGATGCAACTGATTCTAAATGGTCCAATGATGTCTTGATCAAGAAACTCTTCAGTGTAACTAAACATATTTCACCTGACAATGATAGTAACCAGATATTAGGGATTGTCGATATATACAGCAACTATATTGGTAGTAGGATCGATATAGTGGAATCAGTTAAATTATTGAACCAGATTGTACATTCTTTGTGGGGTTATATGATTATCCCACATAAACAACAGATTACCATCAGATGTTTGAAATCATTCGAAAGAACTGTCCCAAAAAAGTATATTGCAAGTGCACTAGCATCTGCATTTGTTGAAGAGAAAGATTTTCTTAAAAGAATAAATGTACTTGATTTGATCTGGAACCAATTGGACACTCAAAGCGAATTGATAGAGAAACCTTTAGAATTAATTTTAGACGAATTATTTGATAGACAAAGCCCTAATTATCTTACAGTTTCAAAATGGGTACTATCTGTTTTGGATTCTGGTTCGGGCAATAGACTATACCAAATTTTAACCCAAAATATCCTCACTTTCGAATTTTTGAACAGACATAGCTTAAATTCATTTGATGATTTAGAAATGTTTACTTACAGAATGAGAATTCTGACAGCTGTACTTAAAACAAATGAAGATCTTGTGAGAAAAAATTTTGGCACAGAATTGACTGTTATCACGTCACCTGAAAAATGGGAGAATGAAGATGTTTCAACATATAAAAATCTGGCTGTAGTTATCTCATTAGGGTTCTTACAATTAAAGAATAATACAAATACAAAAAGTATTAGAAGTGTTCTTATTTTGTTAGATACTTTGTTAGATGGTTCTGAATCAAATTTTAAGGACGTAGTTATTTTATTACTTCAAATGTCCTCACAATATATTTCAAATGGTAGCTCAGAGTCAGAACTAATTGCAGTTTCCCTTTTGGACATCGTGTCTAAGGTATTAAGATTGTCCCATGATAATGGAATAAAGCTTGATATATTTGATGATACTTCAACTCATTTAAAATATATAGACTTCTTAGTTACAAGTCTATCATCCATGAACACACCTTTAATTATAACTTCATATGTCAAGATTCTGACAGAGAGTATTATATATTTTGGTGAATCAATTTTTCACGTTCTATTACCGCTCACAGCATCAATCGTGCAATGTGTTACTCGATTATTTGCACTCGAAAAGATGCAGGGGGGATTTTACCAGCCAATTGCTTTATTACTTGGTGGTTTAGATAGCCTTCTTGAGGTTGCTCATGGTTATCTATCCGTAGAAGAAAGAGATAGTTATTTTTCAAACACAAATCAAAAAGGTGATTTTTTACAATCGGTTGTATCAAATGTCTTCTATTCAGAAAACTCAGAGGATTCGATAAAGAGCCAAGGTGAGCGTGATGTCGTTTTACAATCTTTTAAACAGGTCATTTTATGTTGTACAGAAATATGGTCATGGGCTCATAATACTTCTATTAGTAGTGAAAATTCCCAAAAAGATTATAATTCCTATAAGTTTAAGTTCAGGGCAAAGAAGTTACTTGAAAAGATGTTTACTTTGGAACCTTTAGAAGTACTTGAAAATTTGATTAATATAGAATCAGATGATATACTAATTTTAATTCATGTTTTGGATGGTAATAAACCTTCAACGACCCTTCCGTATCTATTCCATGGTATTGTTGTAAGATATAATAGACATTCCATTGTAAAATTCTCATTTAATACAAGTAAAGGTGTTCATATTAGAAATAGCAGACTAGAGCCATCAATGGCCAATAAGCTAAGTGGAAACACCATTATGAATTTTATTATAAAGTATACTAGTTCGTTGGAAAATTCTGCAATTGAAGAATTTTATAACGATTTTATATCCTTTTTTAAAGAGGTATCAACTAATTACACTTTGTTCAAACCAATATATCTTGAAATGATCGAATTTGTGGGAATGGTTGGCAATAAACTTTCATTATCACAGATAGGTGAACAAAGAAGATATAGAAAAGAACTATCTGACATTTTTATGAAATATATTCCGAATGTATTAATCGATCTTCCAATATCGGATAAAGAGAAATCGACTAAAATATTTAATGGAATGTGCACTTTAGTAAGTAATACCACAGGAACAGTTAATGATCCTGTCGGAGGTGATAAGTTTAATTCTGTAATATCTACGATTGTGACTCAATGTTTGTCACCTAAATTGAAGTCAAAAGATAATAATGTTGATAGTATCGTTCTTTCTCTTGCTTTGGAAGTGACAAAAGTTGGCGCAAAGGTTAAAAATTGGAAAACAATTTTAGGTGAAATATTTGATGAAGATAAAAGATTTTCATTATTGGGAACAGATAGACTATGGGAACAGATTATTTTTGAATGGTCCCAATATCCAGAAAATAAGTCAAAATTATTAAATGAATTATTACTTGTAACAGGATCAAAGAAAATGGGTATGACTCCCTCATTGATTACATTTACTTCTTGGAACAATTCTGAAATTGATGCTAGATGCCAAAACCTGTTAAGAATTTCATATTTACTATTAATTTCACCTATCGACACATATTTATTGGATTTCCAGTCTTTGATTTCGTGTGTATGTCAATACTTAGTAGCAAACGAAATGAAGATAAAAAATAACTGTTGGATTTTATTAAGGGCCCTATTTCTAACATTTGACGTGTCTCATTTTAGTGAGTATTGGGCCATGATATCATATTGTTTGCAAATTAATCTACAACAGTTTTACGAGTGCTTACAAATCCAGGATGATATTGATCCAAACTCGGTTCTTCAAATTTGTAAAACGTTGGATTTACTACTTGCTTTTAATTTTGAGGGGTTTAGTGCTACGAATGAATGGATTTTCATTATTGATACAATTAATTGTGTTCACAGATCTGCACCATTTGTTGCGCTAGTTGATAAAATCGCTGAAGTGAAGGATTTTGAAGTTACAAGAAGTGGAGATATAGATACTGCAGTATCTGGGCAATTTAAGCTTCCTCTTTTGTATGATGTCCACATGATTACTCAATATACACAATTAAGAAACTTTTTCCATCATTTGAGTTATGAACACTATGAGGGTATATATAGTATGAAAGAGCTTGATACAAATGCTTGTAAAGAAGATGTCTTAAAGGATATTTTTGCTTGAGCCATCGATGCAATGATACCTTTTTAAAAATTTAAATTGATTAATTGATTGATTAATTGTATATGTATATATATTATTCTATAGATTGAACTCTCTCGATTATAATTAATCTAGTTTAAAACAGTTTAAAATAGAGAATACTATGTTTTATATCTTTGAGAATCGATATACACTCAGTACTTCCCAACCAGCTTTCCTATGTTCAACTAATTCAACATTCCAATTCATTTCGGCTTTCATTTTTTCAACGACTTCTTCAGGCTTATTTCTAGCACAGAATAATATATATGCCACACCTTTATCTGACAATATATGGTGCAGATCATCTAAAATTAATTGAGTAATATTCATACCGTCTTTACCGCCTACCAAGGCAAGATCTAACCAAGTATCAATGTCGTACCGTGTTTCTGGTATGTCTGGTATTTCTTCAGAGGGTACATAAGGTGGATTGAATAACAATATATCTACTTGTTGTTTTCGTATAGAACTTGTTAAGTTTGATTGTACGGCCTCTAGGCAACTATTCTCACAATTGTTCCTCTTCGCAGTATCTAACGTTGATTCCAAAGCCCACGGATTAATATCAAGAGCTAAATATATAGCATTCTTTGACGGTATAATATTCTGCATCATGAACGTAGTTGCAATGCCTGACCCTGGACCTAGTTCACATACAACTGACAAGTGATCATTATATTTTTCTTGTAGAAATTTTTGATCTTTCTCTAACGAGTCCAATAACAAAAAACTATCCTCTGCTGGTTCATAAACTTTATCATAATCACACTTAACATAAGGGCTAGGCAACATTTCTTTCGCTATTTCTTTGTTTTACTAAGTAGATCTTCTTTGAGTTTTATCTATACTGAACAATTTTCAGGTCATCTCATCCCTCAGTTTGTCTAACTAGGTACAGTTTTACTAGGCCGAAATTTCACTGTAAAGAACATAAACATGAAGAGGACTTTATGTGAACTTTAGACACTCACGAAAGAACGATACTGATACAACTAGAAATAATAGGAATGTTTATTAAGGTTAAGACATTAACAGGTAAAGAAATTGAAGTTGAATTACAGGAAAATGATCTTATTTTCCATATCAAAGAGCTATTAGAACAAAAAGAAGGTATACCACCATCCCAACAAAGACTTATATTTCAAGGTAAACAAATGTATGTATCCCGTACTCTACTATACGAATACGAGAGTTGAAAGCAGAGTGTTTAGAAACAACATAATACTAACATTTTCAATATTTGAATTGCAATATATTGTAAAACAAATATTTATATATAGTGATGATGAACGAACCGTTAGCGATGCTAAATTAGTAGATGGTATGCAACTACATTTAGTGCTAACCCTAAGAGGTGGTTAATAGACCTGTTTGTTATGCGTATTTATACACATATATAGATTTATAAAGTGTGCAATGAATGCCCCACCATATAAAACTATTTAAATGCATTATAATAGATAATCGAGTTTATTCCCAAGGTTGTAGAGACCTTATTAACACTTTTGATAACTAATATACGAACGATCTCCAAATATGTATGACTCATTGATGTATTATCTGTCATCCCCTGTTCCCTGACTTTCTTGATCAAATTAACGATCAGACATCCATTTTAGGGATCCGCATTCTGCTGATTAACTGACATCTGATACGCTAATGAGCTATTCTCCCTTGGGGCAAACTCCTCAGTGTTCCATTTTTATAGATTATAGTACTGGTATCGGTCTGTAGGTACCTTTAGTGAACTTTTGAGGTGTTTCAACAGCGGTGTACATGCCACTATATGTCAATATGTATTTAACGTGATCAAGCGGCGTGACAGTATTGCTCATCCCTGTGACACAACACATCTATTTATCAGCCACCTCCACTATCGTTCATATATAAATTAATTGTGATATTATATTACTATGTATTCAGGTGAACGGTTAGTGAATCCTAGAACTTCTGTAGGAATATTCTAATAGTACAACTATGCTACTTCCGATAGAGATATTGGATATTATAGTCTATAACAATTTAGATAGCTTTAAGACATTGATAAGTTGGGCACATGTAAGTGAGCATTATAGGAGAATTATACAGTCACAAGTAGGTATTATATGTGTTCATGATGGACCCGGATTGAATATCTCAAACCCATTAGGTTACGAGGTTTTATTTAATGATACAAATAGCATATCAATAGACACAGAACAATTTCATAAGGACCAATTAGCTAAGTTTATGTTGTGCCAAAATAATATTTTGATTTGTATTCACTCACATAGAGCATATAGTCAACCACTTCGGATGGTCCTAGTTCAAATAGCACATCTTTGTCAAATAGGTATTAATGTTTGTATCATTTATCAAAATACAACAAATTATTTGACGAGACTATATTTCAATGAATTTAACCGAATTGCATCATTAATTAAATTATCAGAATTGTATATTTTTGGTAATAAAAATATAGGTCAATATAGTCAATTAACTGATATAACGTCACTTTTTCAAGTAACGTACATATATGATATTACTGTCCTACATTCCTGCGTGATAAAAGATACATCTCATAACTTGATCTCACAAAATGTAGAAACAATAAATTATTTAGGATATAATGTAAGTGATAAGGATATATCTTCGTTTCTTGAGTTATGTCCCAATTTGAAGACAATATCTTCCTTCAAATTTCCTGCATATGAAGAAGATCTGTCGATGTATACACTACCTCAATGTTGTTCAATATCATTGACAGATTTTTATACAGGTGTCAAATATCCAACAATCAATGGTTCAAATGTTACAGAAGAACTTAATCTTTCCCTAGGTATATGTGTAACGGAACCTATTTTTTTAAATCTTTATTTCTCAAAGATTACTAGTTTAAATTTAAACTTAGGGCAGTCATTAGATCAACTAGTGAGATTCAAATCATGTAATTTCAAAAATCTAGAATCGATTAATTGTGATGTGGGAATTATACCTTGGAGAGATTTAATTGAGTCAGGTGCAAGAATAAAACATTTAAAATTAAAATTATACTCTTTTGAGCAACTAAGATGGTTAAATGAATGCCCATTCACAATTGAGAAGATTGAAATATTGTCTATGAAGAATACAAATCCTTCTAATACACTGTTTTCACAATCGGACTCTCTTCTATTAGGAAGCAAAAATCTGGCGATTGACGCAGATTCTCTAAAGCATTGTAACATTATACAAAATATTTTCTTGCCCAAACTAAAGGAGGACAGTTCTTTATTAATTAATTTTAATAATCAAAATTTGCTCCAGGAAATTTCAAACAGTTCAACATATCATAGGTATCTTGAGTTGGATTATGATTCATTGAGTTGTCTGACTTTCAAGATCCCATATATACATCACCTGGAAATAATTACTCAAAAAGGATATGGTTTAACCCCTATTATGGATGTAGGTCAATCAGTATCATCGATATCCAGTAATACTCCTGCTCTTTATCATTTTTTCAATTGTATGTTAGGAGTTCAAGTTAGAAAGGACAGCATGCCTGAAACTCTAGTGGAAGAACCAAGGAGACACAGTAACGCCTCAATGGATTCTCAGTCTATATTTTCTGATACAGAAGAAATAAAATATGATGGATCTTCTCAAGATATGATTACTTTTGAACTTTTTGAAAACCTACCTGATATATTATCCTTAAACTTGGCAACTTTTGAAACAACAAAGTTTATTACAGATAATATTCAACCTAATATACTTCATTTACTGAAAGTGATAGTTGATATTAATGAAAATTATATTTCGGAAGCTATTTTAATTTTATTGATTGTTAAAAGGATAGAAGACACGATTGAGTACCCTTATAACTTCAAATTTCCCAATATAATCCTAGAAAAGATTCAAGTGGTACTTAAACTTACACCTAGTATATCATCTAGAATAAAGGATAAACAATTATTCCGTCATGATATTCAACATCAATTAAGATTAAATAACAGTCACATAAAAATTGTACCGCCGAATATCAAACCACAGCTTTGTCGTACAGCCTCAATATTGTACTAGTGGTTCAAAAGGTTTTATGATGGTTAGGCTAATGCATTCAGATTAAATGAAGATATAGTATGTAGATATATTTTATATATTTTATAGGATTCAAATATTTTTCACAAATATTAGGCTAACGTTTCTTCATTGTTTTCCGGGTCATCCTCTTTTTCTTCTTCTTCTAACTTGGCATCAGAAGGTATTCCGTCTGGATCAATTGTTTCAGCATTAACTGGAACATCTGAATTTCCAGTCGAGTCGTTCGTTATTTCAGTAGTTTTGTTAGTTTCCGTATCCATTGATAATCTCTTCTTTGGAGATGTCTCGTCTTTCTCTTCTTCTTCTGCCTCACGCTTTCTTTTGAGTTGGTCTTTTTCTTCAAAATATTGACGAGCCTTCTTTAATTTATCTTCATGCTTCTGGTTGAGTTTTTTCATTAGTTCCTTTCTGAAGTTACTCCTTTCCTCTTTTACAGATTCGACAATCGCTGGATCAAAAAACCCAGCGATTCCAGATTCTTCATTGCATTTATTGAATTCAGATAAATACTGGGCTCTTAAAGAACGTAGGGTTTGCCATTGTTTCACTATGTCATCCCTAGAATTATCATTACTCGATTCTTTATTTTCCCATTTCTCTTTTAATTTATTATACAGGTCTTCAGCATCTATTGGTTTGTTGACAATACAGTCTAACCCTGTTGGTATTTTCCAAACATTTGCTATTTGTTTATTACCTAGTTTAATAAAGCCAAACTTCTTGAACTTATCATCAATATTACTGAGTTTTATTTTTTTATCGACAATAAAGTTCTGGAAACTTTTGAAACCATTAATTTTTGCCAACAAAAATTTTCCATCACTCTCTATTAGCTGGTTGAGAACATTTAAGAAAGATGGATCTCTCATATAATAAAAATTCGTTATACGTTTCCCGCATAAATGGTGGTAAATGGATGCAGTCTTCCTTAAATTTTGATCATCTAAATTAGCAAAATTTATTGTATTAATACCACCTTCCTTTTCATAGGTTGTCTTATAGAAGTTTCTTATTTCATCTGAATTAATTAGTTTATCAATCAATGTTGAAACAAAAAATATTTGCAAAATGAATTGTTTTCTGAATGCATCATTATCAGTTCTTCTTATTTGTCTATAAAATGAATCTGAATTTCTGACTGAAAAATCGAATGCGGTAGGTCTAGGAATATGTTCGTTATTTGACATGGCATCAATGATATCATTCCACAATTCTTTATTTGAAGCTTGAAACGTGGACGAATTTTTTAAATAGCCTGGTTCATTATACGACAAGGTAGTGAAGTTGGCTTGATAATTCTTATTTAGTTTACTGTTGATAGTAATGACTCCTCTATGGTTGTACTTTGCATTCTTATAAAAACTATCTTCACAGTCAAAAATAATGTCTAGTATACTAGACAACGCTCTTTCCGCATGTACCTTTGTATCCAGAGTTTTAAAAGTAAATTCTACTGGGTTTGTTAATAATTTATTAAATAAAAATAAATAGTCGTCAGCGAATATTTCTGGTGAAGTGCTTGGTCTACCATTAGACTTTCCTCGATTCCAGGGATTTGAAGAATCTTGTCTCTGTGAAAATTGGGCAGATCTATTAAAGTTTGATTCCTCTGCGACAGGTAATAAATTCGATAAGAACTTTTCCAGTCTGTATTTCATTTCATAGTGTATTGGCGTATTGAAAGTTGTATTCCGTCTTACTGTATCAAGGAATTCATTCCAATGACGAATATGTTCAGATAATGGTTTTTTATAGCTAATTAAATTTGAGATACCCTTATATTCATCTTCGGAAACACTGTTCATTTTGAACCAGTTGATACGAGTTTCAGGATAGCTCCAGAATTCCATTATAACATCCGGCCAACTCAATAAATCTAATATTGTACTAAACACTGAAAAATAAGTATCTTTCCAACCATCTGGATCAATTCTACTTGTTCTTGAATGAAAACAAAAATCTAAAACAGTAGCACAAATTTGCAATTTTTCAATTGCACTCATAGATGCTATTTGATCATCTGAGTCGTCTATTGCTGTTAAGACATCAGAAATAACTTTATGTAATACTAAATGCACTATCAAATCACGATTTTCATCAGATGAATTAGTCTTATCTAATGATTCCCACTTTAAATCTGAGATACCATCAAATTTCTGACTTTCTAATGGTGTGTTCAGTATTGAATTTGTACTCTTAGAAATTTGAATAAATTTCGGAAGTAATAATTCAACCGAATTTTGTAGAATTGTTTCTTCGTCACTCATAGCTTTTAGATGTATCTATATTACACAAACTAATGACTACAACTCGGGTAATATGGTTATATTCTTTTGTCCTGTCCTCTTTAGTTCTTGTTATTGTTATTGTCTAGTTAAATTAATGTAAGGTTTAATATAATATTAGGTTTTCTATTCATGATATTAATTTTTCTGCATTAGTGCGGGTAATCTTCAATAGGGACATAAAGTCAAATAAAGTTAAATAGTAAATGAGAGATGTATTACTCTATATATGACATTTATCAGAATGATAAGTTCACCAGCCACCAAAATCATCACATGAGGGTAAAATTACAACTGGTATTCTACAATTAAATTCTTCTCCTTCGATAGTTTCGGCAGAATGAAATAGTATACCTTTTTTATCTTCATAGAACTCGTATGTATTAGATGAACTGCTTTCTGGAATTAGAATGAATTTAAGATATAATGCCCATTTGACTTGAAAAATGTTTGACTTAAACTGACTGGTCATCAAATTCATTGGAGTTTTTGGCATTGTTAGTTTAAATGTTATAGACTCGGAGTCATCGAAAGATATTGCCTGCGAAGTTGCTATGGTGGTACTTTTTGGTTCCCTCAAATCATCTTTGGCTGAGTCGGACAAGTATTTCGGATTAATTACTTCAAGCATATTCAATTTCATTGCTATTCCACTAACAGATAAATGAGAGTTATGAGATAAATGAATAGTCATGTCAATATCATCTGTAACAGTATAGAATGGTTTTGAAAATGATATTGTAGCTATTAGTTGGCCGTTTCTATTAAGAATATAATCCTTTTGTATATTAACAAATTGCGGCAGTATAAATTTACTGGCATAAAAGGATGTTTCCTCATCTGAGAGAGATTCAATTGGAAATCTTTTTAAATTAATAATGTTGGTTCTAGTTGAAGTATCTGTATTATTGTAGGCCAATTTTGTATTGCCTAAGTCAAAATTTGATTCAAAATCTGTTTGATCAGTTTCTGATTCATCTGATTTCCCAAATTGAATATCCAACTGAGAATCCACCAAATCTTCAATATCATCGAATTTCTCCGTCGTTTTAATTAGGTTGATGAAATTTTCCTTCAACTTATCAATATGTTCTATCGGTTGATTGTATGTAATAGAATTTAAACTTTTCCTTCTACTAAATAGTACTGAACCGACAGAATGCGAACGTTTTGAACTGTGTGACTGATAAACTTCTTTAATTGTAGCGGGTTTCATTATAAATGGCTCATCACCTAAAGTAGCTGTATACTGGTAACCTTTACTTGTGACCAAGGGTGCTACAAATATAGGCACTTTCATTGAAACGCGCACGATCGAATTTGGTTCTACTTTACTTACACCAAATTCTATCTGATAATTGATCGAGAGATTTTTTGACATTGTATAGCTTGGACATAAATTTTTTGGTAATCTATCAGATTTGAAATGGAAGCTTTTCACTTCACCTGGTTCTAAAGTTAACTCTGGGAATAGTAATGATTGAGGTATAATTAAGAAGGGTAATTGCTCGTATTCTCCAAGAAAATCTTGAAAATTTGCTAAAGGAAAAGAATCATTATCTATAAATGTATTCAATCTCCTAGGACCAAATTTAAATGAAGATTGAAAATATTTTTGAATATCTTGTTTATCCTGTGTTGCAATACTTTGATCTGTATTAGTTCCATTATCGTTACTATTCATGTTATTATTTTTTGATTTGCTATCTGTTGGACCTCCAATACCTATTATCTTATTTGAACTTGTTTTAAATGTTTTTCTATCAATAATTTCTGGATCATATTGAAATATACCCATTATTTGGACAAAACCTGCCATTAAATCAACAGGTTTATGATATTGAATCTCTTTTGTTACATAATCCTTAAACTGTTGTTCTTCCAATTTTTCTTTAATATCCATATCATCCTTGGAATCTCTTTTGAGTGCATGAAATAACGAGTTCATTAGCCATGGACCCTTCTTGTCATTATCGTTTCTATTATCATTATTATCCGTGGCATGTGATTGATTGTTAATTTGTTGTTCTAGATCCTTATGCAACTCTTCTATCGTATCCTTAAACATTGAGTATTTCTCCATTGAACCTAAATGTCTGAGTCTTACCATCAGTGAGATATGCTCACCTGCATAATTTGGATTCGTTTCATGAACGATCTCTAGTCGCACATTATCTGCTATCAGAAAAGAGTTAATCCTGTGGTTATGCATAGTACCACAACTACAACCCTATAGCAAAACTCTCAAATAACCAGTACGTATACCTTTCGATTGCTCTTAACTAGCCCTTAATATCACATATCCAACTGACTGAAATTGTTTTCAAAAGATTCGAATTACACGAAAAAAAACACCCCCAGCGGCGTTCGAACGGCCAAGACCCTCCAGAGGTAGTAACGTAGTCAATAACAACAAGACACTAATTAACACTATTTAAATTGTTGCATCTTTAAAACAACACGAAATAACTAAGAAACCAATGGTGTATCTATCAGATGTACACTACCATACAAAATATCTGTATTTACTTCTCGTATCCTACAGGCACCCTACCCCACAGTCACGTGTTTTAGAAAAAGACCTTTGGCTTTCTTCACGTGATCGGCTTAGTAATGTGAAAAAAAAAAGTGATTATTCCGGGTCCTTGGATTATATAAAAATGGTGATGGACATACTAGGGTGTTAATTTGTTCTATAGTCGTACTTTTAAAGAATAAAAATACCGAGTGCCAGTGTGTTAATAGGACTTTCATAACAACAGAGGGATTATAACATGTCAGGAGAATTATTTTCGTGGACTTGTAAACTGTGCACATCATCGGAAGGTTTTGGACCGATTTCCTATTACGGTGACCTTACACAATGCTTTATCGATGGTGTAATATTAAGTTTAACTGCTCTTTATATGATAGTATTTGGTATTAGAGATATCGTTCGCTTATCTAGTATGAAACAACCCGGTTTGAAATATAGAAGGAATTGGCTTATTGTGAGTAGAATGGCATTAGTGTTATTACAAGTTTTATTCACAGCAATGGCTTCTTTATCAATCCCAGCTCATAAACATAAAGATTATACAGTAATTGGTCAATATGCATTGACTTTACTCTCTTTATTCGTTGCATTATCGTTACATTGGGTAGAATATCATAGATGTAGAGTTTCAAATACAATTGTTCTATTTTACTGGTTATTTGAATCATTTGGTAATTTAGCTAAAATGTTAAATTTCTTAATTAGACATAACTATGAAGACCGTTGGACTTTTGGTCACACAGTCTTCATCTTTAGTGTCTTTCAGACTATAATTTCAATCTCTATCTTATTATTAGAAGCTATACCAATAAAGCCCCTAAAACCATATCAAGAGGTGCAAGAACATTTATCTAGAAGAAAAGTTAATCCATATGATACAGCCAATATTTTTTCAAGAATTTCATTTTCTTGGATGTCAGGTTTAATGAAAACTGGTTACAAAAAATATTTAGTAGAAGAAGATTTATACAAATTACCTGAAAGCTTTGGTAGTGAAGAATTAGCTGATAAATTGAACCAAACTTGGCAAAAACAATTAAAACACAAGAGTAAACCATCTTTAGCTTGGACACTGTGTTTAACTTTTGGTTATAATATGATCTTAGCAGCTTTTTTTAAAGTTATTCATGATATTTTGGCCTTTACTCAGCCGCAATTATTGAGATTGTTAATTAAATTTGTGACAGATTATAATAGGAATATTGGAAATACATTAGAGAATAATATACCTGAAAAAACTTTACCAATTGTTAGAGGTTTCATGATTTCAATCAGTATGTTCTTGGTCGGTTTTGTTCAAACTTCCGTCTTACATCAATATTTCTTAAGATCTTTCAATACTGGTATGAACATCAAGAGTTCATTAACAGCTATCCTTTACAAAAAATCATTAGTTTTATCAAATGAAGCATCATCAACATCCAGTACTGGTGATATTGTTAATTTGATGAGCGTGGATGTTCAAAAATTACAAGATTTGACTCAATGGTGTCATTTAATTTGGTCGGGACCTCTACAAATTATTTTCTGTTTAGCATCCCTTTACAACTTATTGGGTAACTCTATGTGGGTAGGTGTGATTATTTTAGTCATTATGATACCAGCAAACTCTTACATTATGAAAATTCAAAAGAGATTACAAAAATCTCAAATGAAATTTAAGGATGAAAGGACTCGTGTTATTAGTGAAATCTTAAACAACATTAAGTCTTTGAAATTATATGCATGGGAGGGTCCTTATAAGAAGAAACTGGAACATGTCAGAAATGATAAGGAATTAAAGAATTTAACAAAATTGGGTTGCTTCATGGCCTTATCCAGTTTTCAATTTAATATTGTCCCATTTTTAGTCTCATGTTCTACTTTTGCCGTCTTCGTTTATACAGAGGACAAGCCATTGACCACTGATCTAGTCTTCCCTGCTTTAACACTTTTCAACCTATTATCATTTCCATTGATGGTTGTTCCAAATGTCTTAACAGGGTTTATTGAAGCCTCTGTTTCTGTTGGAAGATTGTATACGTTCTTAACTAGTGAAGAATTACAAAAAGATGCAGTTCAACATTTACCAAAGGTTACAAAGAAAGGGGAGGTCACAGTTAATGTCGGTGATGATGCTACGTTCTTATGGAAACGTAAACCAGAATATAGAGTTGCTTTGAAGAATATTAATTTCCAAGCTAAGAAGGGCGAATTATCTTGTATTGTTGGTAAAGTTGGTAGTGGTAAGAGCGCTTTAGTTCAAAGTATTATTGGTAATTTATTTAGAATTAAAGGTTTTGCAACAATTCATGGTTCTGTAGCATACGTTTCACAGATTCCTTGGATTATGAATGGTACGGTTAAAGATAACATTTTGTTCGGTCATAAATACGATAAAGAATTTTACGAAAAGACTATCAAAGCCTGTGCTTTAACAATCGATTTAGCTATTCTTATGGATGGTGATCAAACTTTAGTTGGTGAAAAAGGTATCTCTTTGTCTGGTGGTCAAAAGGCTCGTTTATCTTTGGCAAGAGCTGTATATGCTAGGGCTGATACTTATATTATGGATGATCCATTAGCTGCTGTTGATGAGCACGTTGCCAAACATTTAATTGAACACGTTTTAGGTCCAAATGGTTTATTACATTCAAAGACCAAAGTTTTATCTACTAATAAAATTTCTGTTCTATCAATTGCTGATTCCATAACATTATTAGAAAATGGTGAAATCACCCAACAAGGTACTTATGCTGAAGTCATGAAGGATGAAAATTCTCCTCTATCTAAGCTAATTACTGAATTCGGTAGTAAAAAGAAGAATGCTAAGAAATCTGATGATGTAGATGACTCTATAGTAGAAGCCCCATCTACCGCTACATCAATTCATGAAGAAAGTGTTCCACTAGAGAATGAATTAGAAGAATTACAAAAATTACAAGACTTACACTTAGTTACAGATGAAACACAAAGTTTGAGAAGAGCAAGTGATTCTACATTACGTAGTATTAATTTTGGTGAAGATGAAGTTGCTGTAAGCAAAGAACATCGTGAACAAGGTAAGGTTAAGTGGAACATTTACTTAGAATATGCTAAAGCATGTAACCCAAAGAATGTTTTAATTTTTCTGGTATTTGTCATTATTTCCATCTTCTTATCTGTTATGGGTAATGTTTGGTTGAAGCATTGGTCTGAAGTTAACACGAAATATGGTGATAATCCAAATCCTATTCGTTATTTGGGTATTTATTTTGCATTGGGTGTTGGTTCTGCTTTATCTACTTTGATTCAAACAGTGATTTTATGGGTTTTCTGTACTATTCATGGTTCCAAATACTTGCATAATCTTATGACGGATGCTGTTTTGAGAGCGCCAATGTCTTTCTTTGAAACTACTCCAATTGGTCGTATCTTAAATAGATTTTCAAATGATATCTATAAGGTCGATTCCATTTTAGGTAGATCATTTTCTCAATTTTTCGTGAATGCTATCAAAGTTGTTTTCGTGGTTATTGTTATTTGTATAACGACATGGCAATTTGTCTTTATTATTGTTCCATTAAGTGTTTTGTATATTTATTATCAACAATATTACCTAAGAACATCAAGAGAATTACGTCGTTTAGATTCTATTACAAGATCTCCAATATATTCGCAATTCCAAGAGACTTTAGGTGGTATTGCTACAATTAGAGGTTATAATCAACAACCTAGATTCCGTCATATAAATCAATGTCGTGTTGATAATAATATGAGTGCTTTCTATCCATCTATCAATGCTAATCGTTGGTTAGCCTTTAGACTGGAAACTATTGGTTCTGTTATTATTCTTGGTGCTGGTACATTATCTATATTTAGATTAAGACAAGGTACATTAACAGCGGGTATGGTTGGTTTATCATTGAGTTATGCTTTACAAATAACACAAACATTGAATTGGATTGTAAGAATGACTGTTGAAGTTGAAACTAATATTGTTTCTGTTGAAAGAATTAATGAATATGCGCAATTAGATAGTGAAGCGCCAAGTATTATTGAAGATCATAGGCCTGATCCAAGTTGGCCAATCGCTGGTAATATTCAATTTGAGAATTATTCTACAAGATATAGACCTGAATTAGATTTAGTATTGAAAGGTATTAATTTAGATATTAAACCACAAGAAAAAGTTGGTATTGTTGGTAGAACAGGTGCTGGTAAATCTTCATTAACGTTAGCATTATTTAGAATTATTGAATCCAGCAAAGGTCGTATCTTAATTGATGGGGTTCCAATTGATAAAATTGGTTTGTTTGATTTGAGACATCATTTATCTATTATTCCTCAGGATTCACAAGTATTTGAAGGTACAATTCGTGAAAATATTGATCCAACACAATCCTATACAGATGAAGAAATTTGGAATGTTTTAGAATTATCTCATTTGAAAAATCATATTTTAACTATGAGTGATGATGGTTTACTAACAAAATTAACAGAAGGTGGATCTAATTTAAGTGTTGGACAAAGACAATTGATGTGTTTAGCAAGAGCTTTATTAGTTAAATCTAAAGTATTAGTATTAGATGAAGCCACCGCTGCAGTTGATGTTGAAACGGATCAAGTTATCCAACAAACAATTCGTACCGCATTTAAAGACAGAACAATTCTAACAATTGCACATAGATTGAATACTATTATGGACAGTGATAGAATTATCGTTTTGGATGGAGGTGAGGTCAAGGAATTTGACACGCCAAATAATTTATTGAAGGATCCAACTTCGGTATTCTATTCCCTGTGTGACGAAGCGGGGCTAGCCAATGTACATACAACCTGAGAAAGAAAAAAAGGTACCACAATCAGAGTGCTAGTAACAAAGTGTAAATATTTTATTTTATTTTATGTAAGAATAAGCAGCCATGCTGAACAGAGCTACCAATAATAAGCAGAATTCTCGAGGCAGAAGAACAGAAAAAATTAATAAAATAAAATAAAATAAATAATAAAGATCAGTAAGGGTATTATTATCTCCTCAGAATACCCCTTCTCTTGGTTTATTTTTAGTTGGGATATCCGTGTAGTAGTAGTACAATCTGTTTTAAGGTTGTATGATTATGTAAAATAAAAATAATTAATTAAAAAAATTCTTCGCTTATGGCAGCGCATCTCCCACACCCACACCCGCGGTGGGTGGACTCACGATGGTTCCATCCCTTGCCTTGATACAAAGAAACGCGCACGGGTGCGAGTGGCCGGATTGGGCAAGGATCACGGTTGTGTTATTTCCCTATCGGGCGATCAGTCAACAGAGCGCGGGAAGTATGCAGGGAGCAGACTCGGTATTCAGTGAACGGACTGCGTGTTTCCGAGTTCTTTCCGTTTTAGGAAATGTCCGCCTGAATTCGTCCTCTCTTGTTTCATAATAGTTTTGAGATAATTTTTTTACAGCCAGTGATGGATGTTGAGGAATTAAGAAAAGGCACTTGGTTCCATACAAGACTTTCTGAGTGACGTTGTCGTCGTCGTCGATTTTATGTTAAGACTGTTGTTATTGTAATTGCAAAGCAACCTGTAGTGAGGTAAGTTGGGAAAAACATATAAATAGACCAGTTGAATGGAGGTTGTATTTTATATCTTCTGTTTCTCAATTTATATTTTCACATATATTTTATAATTTATGAATAAAAAAAACAAGATCAATACTTGATTATTCTATAAAACAGTCCAATCGTTTCACTACTATTAAAAAAAAAATTAAAATGCAATTCTCTACTATCGTCTCTGTCGCTGCTATCGCTTCTGTTGCTACCGCTACTGCCAATGTCACTACTGCCAATGTCACTACTGCTACCGCTACTGAAAGAACTACCACTTTAGTTACTATCACTTCTTGTGAAGATCACATTTGTCAAGAAACTGTATCCCCAGCTTTAGTTTCTACTGCTACCGTCACCGTTAACGATGTCATTACTGCTTACACTACCTGGTGTCCAATTGAAACAACTGTTTGTGTTGAATGTGAAACTACTACTAAGGCTGCTGCTCCTGTCACTACTACTTCTTGTGTTGAATGTATCACCACTAAGGCCGCTGTCACCACTAAGGCCGCTGTCACCACTAAGGCCGCTGCTTCTTCTGAAGGTACTTCTACTGTTACCGAAGTTGTCGCAGCTTCTAAAACTGTTAAGGTCTCTGCTATCTCTTCCTCTACCACCGCTGGTGTTGCCAGTTACACTGGTGCTGCTAACAAAGCTTTACCAGCTGTCGGTGCTTTAATCGCCGGTGCTGCCGCTTTATTAATCTAATTTTTTTAAAAGAATTTAAATTACTTCTGTCATTTCATTTTTTTTTAACAAAAATATTCATATAGATTAATAATAAACTAGTGTCTTTAAATCATTAGGATTTGCACATAATATTGTGTTTTACTATCTTTTAATAGCTATCCCTACAACATACTTTTCAAAAAATATTCATTTTATTATAACAAATTTTTTTAGGGACATTTTTTCACTCCTTTTTTTTATTTTATTAAAAAAAATAACACAAGTAAGAATTTCTTACTAATTGTATAATACCATTTCAAATAAACAAATATATATATCTTTATATTTATGTTTATAGTTCGTTTTCAAAAATAATTATAACATTTCCTGTCAATTAGATTTTTTTATTTCAACTGTATAATTTTTTAAATTCGTCGACAAAAAAAAGAAGAAAAACGGACAAAACCAGAAGATAGAAAAAATTTGGTTGGTATAACAACCAGTTTGTTAATTTATTATATAATAAAATCCCTGATAGCTAAATATTTATACTATAGTAGTTCAACGAATAACCCATACGATTGTATCTATAGGTCATGGAATTATCTTCTTCTTCTTCTTCGTCTTCATCTCCTCCTCCTGGTGTAATTGCACAAACAACCACTTATTTCGATCCTAATATACCACGAATACTACCACACGAAAATATGTATAAAATTCAAATTGGTTCAAAATTGTTTAAAATTAGTGGTGCATCATTAAGTTCAGATGGTCCAAGTTATTTCACCAGCTATTTCAGTAAGTTTGAGAAAGAAAATGATGATATGACTACTGATTCACGAACTTGTCAAAGTATTTTATTTATTGATCGTTCCGCTGAGATTTTTGAATTAATTTATCAACATTTACAAGGTTATTATATCGATATTAAA
Source organism: Kazachstania kunashirensis (assembly GCA_003708465.2). Taxonomy (NCBI): domain Eukaryota; kingdom Fungi; phylum Ascomycota; class Saccharomycetes; order Saccharomycetales; family Saccharomycetaceae; genus Kazachstania; species Kazachstania kunashirensis. The sequence continues at coordinate 29,493 of PPOH02000229.1, forward strand.
GATGAAGTACAATTCACAATGTTGATTGCAGATTCGATGTATTATAATTTACCAAGATTACGTAAAATTTTGAAAAATTCAGAATATTATTATACTAAAATTAGTGATATCTCATTCAAATTATCGAAAAGTTTATTCGAAAGAGATGGTGACACTTTTAATTATTTTTATTTAACATCAGATACTTTGTATGTCGATATTGAAAAAGTTATCGTCTCAAGAAAATTAATTAGACCACCACCACATTCATATTCATTCGTTCCAAGATCACCACATTTATTTAGAAAAATTGTTCAATTATTAGGTGATGCAAAATTAACAATGGATGATAATTTAAGAGAATCTTTAATTAAAGAATGTAAATATTATAGATTGTTGAATTTGGAACAAAGATTAATCAAATGTAAAATTTTAGATGATCCAATTAATAATAGAAATGAAATTTGGTTAGGTATTAATGATGTCACTAAGAAAGGATTACTATTATTACATGAAAATAACGAAACAGTGCAATCACCAAAGTTCAATGAACCACAAAAGAAGAAATTAAAAGTAAAAGATCCACAAATATTAAAACTAGTTCATTATAAAAGACCATACGTTGATAATACATCAAGAATTCTAACAATACAAATTGGAGGACCTGATTGTTATATAGATATAAGATCGAAATCTTTAATATTAAAAAATAGAAGCAAAGATAAATTTGAATCCACTTTCCTTGATTTTTTACAGAAAAAATCTTCAATTCAGATTGATTCTCTATTTGATAACTCCAATGAGGCCCTTAATATAAAATTACCAATAAAAAAAGAAACTACAAACTGTTCATTAACTTTAAATGGATCAGTGTCAAATATAGAGCATTTATTTGAAAATCCATCGGATTCAATATACGTCAAGAACTCTCTTTGGCAAATCCAAATTGACTTATCGATATCTTTCATACCAATAAAATTAGACCTGTTCGGAACCTTAGCTAAATTGCGCGACTCAGAGGAATACATTTAACTAATTGTATGTATCACAACTCCAAAACTCCATAAATATTCAATATAGCCTATATATTATCGATTTATTATATTCTTCATCATGGAGACTTAAAGTGCCTTGCTTTAGTCATCTTGATTGACTTTTTTTTCTAGCAGTGAAAAATTATCTATAGAAAAAGTGTTAAATTTCGATCTTTTTAAGTAAACTGAATATTTACTAAACAAGGGAACAAGGTCAGATTGATATTACAACTATATTTTAAATTGTATATTGGCTTCCTAAGGATAGGTCAACAATTTTAGAGTGCATTCCATTAAGTATTCGATGATTGACAGATTACCTAAAGAGATATATCATAAAATTGTATCTCGTTTGGCACAAGACGACAAAACTGCATTAACATATGTTTCTAAGAAAATATATGACTTAACACTTCCATCTTTATATCAAAATCTATATTTAAATGAGAGGTACTACTTTGCAAGCGACTATGACAACACTTTAGGGACACATAAATGGTCAGTTTTATACTTCGATTTTAAAGATGACGATTATGAAGAAGATACTAAGAAATCTATTCAAGCCAAGTTAAAGTTCCGACTATTAGTAAGATCATTAGCAGAATCACCGATGATACTGTGTCCTCTAATCAATCGAATACATTGTACCTGGCATTTGGATCAAGAAACGCTCATATCATTTTTAACATTGTTAAATAAATATGCCAACAATTTAATGTTATTTGAAAGTTTTATTAAAGGTGAGATAATACCGTATTTATGGACACATGCTTCAACTCTACAATCTTTAAACCTAACTCCACCTGAAATGCTACCGAATTCAGAAGCAGCAGATGCAAAATACTTTGAACTAATGAGATATAACATGGGAAAATATAATATGAATCAGATAAAGGATTTAACAATCCATGTAAATGCATTGAGTTTCTTCTCGAAAAAAATGAAACCACTCCAAATACGTTCTCTTTGTTTAAACTTAAGAGATGATACGTTCGCTGCGGAACCACTCGATGATTCAATTCACTATTATGATGTTTTCGATACTAGCATATTAAATAAATTAGAGATCTTGTCATGGTATAATGAAGCTGCCGCAGATATTGATCTATACAGTTTATGGAATTTACGAGACTTTTATGAATTCAAGAATATCGAAAATTTATCATTTCTTTCACTTTTCGCTAGTGAAGAATATATTCAAGGTTGCATCGAAAATTTCCACAAACTCAAAACTTTAAAAATTGATTTCATGTTTGATGTTACATTGAGTAAGGCAACGGTTGACCTAATGGGTAAATCTGAGTGTTCCAGAACACTAGAATATATTGATATGAAAATTGAAGATCTGGATGTACCACTATTATCAATTGAGAATGATGAGGTTTCTTATTTTGATATTTCAGTCACATGTAAGTGCGATGATTGTAAGAGTACATTAAATGAAGTTATTTTGCAAAAATATTTTCCAAGTAAGGAGTCATTGCTCATCAAAAATTTCCATGATGTAGAGCAAAGGAATTTCATTCTACAAATGTTTAAATTATTTACCATAGTACCTTATTCTTCTGCCTTTAATGAGTATCCTTCGATCGGATATTACTCGAAGCCGTTGGCTGATCATGTAAGTAAAGTCAATTCATTGTTACATCCTGAATCGGATAAGTCTCAGACTAAGTTCGTCACAGAAGAAGATGTGATAAGGCTCTTTCATATGTACATGCATTCTATGAAGAAAACTTTTGACTACTTCCTCTCTAGATTTAGAAAGTTGCAATTTTTAATCTTAAATGATCTGCCAACCAAAGTCATACAATATGATGAAACTCAAAGATGTAACGTTCCAATGTTCCATTATCACAATTATAAAAGTAATCAAGTATATGAACTTTTCAATGATGAATCCTTATTTGATTAGGCAATTCATTAATATATAATCATTAAATATATATATAAATTTAAATTTAAGCATCATTATAGAAGTTCTATTTACATATTTGAGAAGGAATTATTACATTTTATCTGTCACCATATCTCGGTTTACTGAAAGTTATTTTTCTGTTTGACATCAAAAATATAAACAAAATGTAAATAAAAAAAAATTATTAATATAAAGTAATAATACAATAATAAACAATATTGTATACACTTAAGAGAACAACAGTAAACAGAATATAACCCTCTTCAAGTATAGTAGACATATGTCTGACCAATCTTCGGCAGATGTTTTTCACAGACTTCAAATATCTCCTTCAAAGAACAACACTATGAGGAAACCTGCCCTAAGGTTGTCCCCAAGAAGGGTACATAAAAACACACCCTACCTATATACCCCAAGTAAATATGAATCATTCCAGAATACTGAAAAGTATACACAAAGTTTAGATAGATCTTCAAAGTTGGTTGTTCCCAGTTTATCTCCGACAAATAGCATACAAAGTAAGTCATTCGAGCGAATCCTGAGAGATGAAACAAGATCTCCAATTATATACACCCATTCTACCGAATCAAAAAAAAGCACAAAATTAAATGCAAACAATCTATTGAATAAACTTCGACAAGAGACAGCTAGTACGAGATATGTTGAAGAAATTACGAATCAAAATACAAAAAAAAATTCCAGGACAGAAAAAGGTGCTCATAATCTCCTCTCGTCTGAAAAATCTGTGAAATTCTATCTTCCCAATGAGATTAGTATCAATGAAAGTATCAATGAAATTACAAAATTATTAACAAAAGTTATTGAACGACAGAATCGTATCGAATCCAGTATCAATGATATAAAGTTGGCTCTGAATATCAAAAAATAGTAAGTTCCAACTAACATGAAAGGACTAGGAAAGATAATCCAATAAGCAAATGTTTTTTAACCGTTTCATATCATAAAAATCAGTTTATCTGAGTGTCATGATCCAACACAATATTTGATCAATTCTTGAGTCTTCAAAAAAATCTATTTTGTTAGACCCTCATTTTACCAACTAGAAAGTGCAATATATTAAATACTCTATAAATACTTATTAAGAGACCATTGGTATTGTATAATTAAAAGTTATAAACTAAATTTTAATGTCCAATTTTGTATCCCACTCTTTTTCCTTCTTTTTCATAAACTCAAGTACTTCCCTCTTACCTGTGTAATCAATTTCTTCTGGCTTAATATGTTCAACACCATCGTTATAAGTTGCAGAACCATACTTAATATCCTGTCTTTCGAAATTACGATCACGGAATGTAGTGACGTAAACAGGAGCATTAGCTGCCTTGTAAGGATCAATTGTATGCCAATATGAGCCCCACATTCTTGCTAGACGAAACATAAGAACCATTAAATAATAAGTAACGATATTCAAATGTTGATTAAAAGATTGACTAATAAAAATACCCGGTTGAACGACATATTGATAAATGTTTGAGGAGCTAAGTTCCTTGAATGTCGCTAAATGTAAAATATCAATCATCCTCTTGGAGCCTTCATACGGTAATTTCGATTCAATTAGTTCTGGATCATCTAATGGTAGGTAAGCAGGATCGGATCGAATACTTGAAATCCACACAATAACACAGTGACCTTTTGATAAAATTGGAATAATCTTCCGAATCAAATAGTATGGACCAAATACATTGGCTTGAAAAACCAAACCCATGTCATCCTTGGATGTTAGACCAACTTTTTGTATTTTATAACCTGGGTCTGAAACTGCTTTCACTGGATTAATACAAACTTCTCGAACAGCCTTAAACCAATTGATACCAGAACAAACACCTAGCGCAGCATTGACAAATAAATAGTTAATTTCCGAGTAGTCATGTTTAAGATTATTAACTGCAGCCAAAACACTATGCATATCTGTTAAATCTAAGACCAAAGGGACAACTTTAAGAGATCTTGGTTTCTCCAATGTGTTATTATAACTCTCAAGTGAATCACCTGCTTCCTTTGCACGCTCGACTGTCCTCGAAGTTAAAATAAATGTCAAGCCATATTCTGGATCTACAACCTCAAGTTGTCTGTAGGCAATATTCAAACCCAAATTACTAAATAAAACTAACGAGTTAGTAAAAACAACAGACAGTCAAATTCGATTGCTGATATATCTCAACATTAAAAGTGAATTATATACATACCTATTTGCCCCTAAAATAAGCGATACTTTCTCCTTAGCCATTATAAAAGATATTTTCTCGAGCTATTGACTCAACTAGGTCTTTTTAATTTAACTATTTAGCGATGACTTGCTTTTACTTAATGTTAACTATGAGATCTTCAAAGTTCACACTGGTGAAGTTAAAGGAACGCGGTGCGAAATTCCATAAATTACTTAACGAGAATATATTAATGTCATTTATATTTAAATATTGAAGAAATGCAGTGTATAGAATGTATAAAACGTATAAAAATGTGGAATAGTTTGTCGGCGGTAGATAGACTACAGAATTAATTGATGGTTTTTTATGACACGTCGTACTGATCTGGACAATGGCATCCGCAACCTGAAGGACATTCGTTTCCTATTTCCCACCATGCCTTTGAACATTCTGCGTGAAGAATATGCTGACAGTTACCACACACAAACATATTACCCTTGACTTGCAAGCTACAGTAATTACAATTACCCATAAATCTATCTGGTTCATGAGTCGCAATCCATGTGACATCAATGGAATTACTATTACTTCCATTAATATCATCTACTGCATATTTATTATTATTTAGACGCCTTGATATGGATTGTAAAGTAACTTTTAATATTTTAACCCTCTCCATTGGTAAACCCCATCTAAATAGTAATTTGGCATACTGATAAATGTATTTTCTACATTTTTCGACATCACATAAGTCAAGAACTTCACGGATTGGATTTTTATATGCTTCAAAAACTTCATCATGAAGTAACTCAACTTTGATTTCTGAGACTCTAGACAAATATGATGACGTTGGTAAACCTAAATTAGATGGTCTTTTGAATGGTGGTAAAGGTCTCATGTTAGTCATCCTACTTCCAGGAAAATGATGCACATTGCCGAGCATCTCATCGGATCTGATAGAAGGGTTATCGGAACTATTAAAAATTTTTGATCTTGAGAAGGACTCATTATTAGAATTTATCGTATTACTGGTGGAGAATTGTGAATGCGTATCACTCTGCCACGATTCATGATTTTCTTCTAGATCAAATTCCACAACACTGACAATATTACCTTCAGTCTTCTGTGAAATATCATGATCAATATCAGCAATAAAAGGATTTGCTATTATACAACAAAGCATACCTAACATTTGGAGATTATTTTCCTTTTCGAAGTAGGATATGGCTTCTTTCATAAACCATTTGATACCCAATGAATGACTGTTCCAGGTAATAGATATTTGTTCATCATCTCTTTCTGCCATTAATAAATCAGACAAAATTTGCCAACAATGGCTAATTTCTTCAAGACCATATTTTTCAGCAACAAGTGCATTGTGTCTTGCCATTTCTTCCGGTGGGTTATCTATTAGTTCGTATTCCAATGCCAATTCTCTCCGTTCAGATATTAAGTTACTAAAATCTCTGGAAAGAATAATATTTTTAGTCAGTTTATTGGAATCACCTGTTTTAACACTTTCGGAATGAGCCGACCCAAATGATTTTGCAAAATTTCCTAGAATTGCCGGTATTTTTGTTCTTATAACAATATCATTACCAACAATATCGTTCCAATCATCTACAAAACTTCCGAAGCTATCGTCCGAGAAAGATTGATCATCTGAGCTCGGAGCAGTTTTGTGAGAAGATGTCTCATTTGCAGAAAATGTGTCAACATATCTCTTTGGCCTTGTTTCAGATACATCTCTATTATTAATCTGATCACCATCATAGAGTGGCATTAAATCGTTTTTAAAAGACTGCTTGTTTAGTAGATTTTCCTTGGTTAATTTTAAAACATTATGTTGTTTCCTTTCTGGTCTGTTTTTACTTGTGAAAAAACATAAAAGTTGACCTGTTGAAGTCCAAATTGCACCACATTCATTCGGAACAGGTGTCGAATCGAAGGCTAAATTTCTTCCAAAGGTGTTTCTCGTCTGCTTATCTTCTTCAAAAAGATTTTTAAATACATCATCATCGGAATCTGAAGAACTATCTATTATATCTACAGATTCATCCGAGTCAGAAAGTGAGGAAAATCTATCCATATTTAAATCATTTGTAATATCAAAGTTAAATAAGGGTTCGTCAATACGATTATCAAGATCCATATTCACTTTCTCACCTAACAAATAATGGAGACATTGTTCTAGACAATATAATCCAGCATTGGTATAGATTTTACCGATCTCATCTAATTTCATTAAAATTTCTTCTCTTTTTGTTATCGTAAGGTTACTATTCTCTTCAATCTTAAATATCGGCGAATTCCCCTTAGTAGGATATTGTGATGGTATTTGAACTTCGATTCTTAAAAAGATATATTCATCGGGGTTTGCTTCTGACCAAGGTCCATTTAAAGTTAGTATCAATTCACCAGTTGAAACTGAAATTTTTTCAAATACGACTTTTGGAAATTTATGACCTATTGCACTAACTTCTTCACCTAGATTATGTAACTTTGGTTCCTCAAACAAGTCATCTGGTGAATGTTGATCATTCATTCTTACACCTGAAAGCCAATTTAGATGATTAACATCATTTATATTTCTCAAACCAGATGTAGTTATGAATGTTTCTTTGATTCTTTTGTATTCATCATTACTTGAGTTTAATGTATCTTTGACTTCTCTATTATATGTGACATATTCATAATCAGGTAGTTTTTCTTTTAACCTTTTATTCCTCTCAAAATTGACTTTATCATATATCATATCCGATATTGGCCATAATCTTAACGTACCATCCTTCGACCATGTAACCAATTCAAATTCACGATCATCAACATATGTGTTATATGAATGTCTAGACCTCCATAAGAAGTCAATAATTCTATCCGAATGTCCCTTAAATGTATATATAGGTTGTAATTTTGTAGACGTATTACAGCTTTCATTAGTTTCATTAGAGTTATTATCATTTAAGTTCATTAAATAAATCGAGTCATTACCACCAACCATCGGCATTACACAACAACCTTCACCGAATGGTAAGTACCTACCTCTCCAAATTGGGAAATCTGTAGATACGGTCCTTATCGATTCTTTACAATCGTTTGCATAATTCCAGAACTTGACAGTACCATCATTTGAACTCGACATAATCTCAGAAGATCTAAATCTATTAAAATCGATACTATTAACACTACTTTCATGGCCTTCCAATTTGGATAAGGGGGTAGAACCATTTCTTAAATCCCAAATATATACGGTGTTACCATGTGATGATGCCAGAATATTAGAATCCTGGAAGTTCCATTTAACTTGTGAAGCACTCGATCTCCATGAACTTGTTGAATAAAAAGGTCTACGAGGACTTCTCAAATCCCATGCATGAACATATGTATCAATTGAGCAAGTGGCTAGGATATCTGGATGTTGAGGATTAAAATTAATATCTGTGATAGCTCTCGAATGACCATGCAATGCGTATTCTATCGCATCTGAGGAAGATCTGGTTAAATTCCAAATAATGGCCTTTTGATTTGATGTAGATACAACCCAGTGAGGTTTCGCTGGATGAGGAGACCATTGAACATCAGCAACCTGCCAGGGGGTAGTATGATTTAGCCATCTCGGTGGAGAGAATGGATCATCCAAATCAATAATATAAAGCCCTTGTCTACTCGCTAACACAACGTCCCTCGCTGATGGATTGATAGATATGGCGTTGAAATCACCGTCAACCTTCAGAGATAAGGATTTCCCAAAGGTAGAAGAGTGATATGCATCACCTCTATCATGTATGGACATTCTTATAGGCTATGTAGATGGCCTTTACTTACTTGTTCTAGTCAAACACTTTATGTAAAAATGGCTCTAAAATAAATTGTTTTCAGATAAACTTCTCAGCGACACTTGTAGTCATCGCGAATATTATATAACAGATGTATATGACTACCTAAAGAACCCAAATATTGCTACCTCGATAAATACCATACATATGCTAGTGTGATATTGTACTTATCATCAGTTTTACCTTGAGGGCGAAAAGTCTTGCAAGTAACAACATTGAATGGAGGCACAACAAGAGATACAAGCTTATTATAAACACCTCTACACACCGTACTTTACAGTAAATAACTCTATAGGTTTATATATCCATTACACATCAACACAAAACGTCAAAATCGCTGTTCTATAACCAGAATGTTTTGTCAAATATGGTTGTTTTGTTCTTATTTGCTGTCATTGGGGTGGATTTGCAGATTAAATCGCATTGAAAAAAAAAAAACAGATCATAATAAGTGCCATAAACATCGTTGATTGTTCCAGTGATAAAAATTTCTGGATATCTGTTACGAATAGGTGCAAGTAGGTTCTGTTTTAAGGTGTATCCGAATTGAAAGTGAATATAGAAAAGATGAGGAACTTCACCTATGAACATTATATGAACTTATTGTTCCATCTCGATTATTGCAATGAGAATGTCATACCAGAGATATCGAGAAGAATCCTGCTTCATGCCATTTCACCAGTGATTACAGTGACCTCTACACCCTTACTAGATGATCATATAAGTGAAGTTTATAATATCGATTCCTTGTATATGTTACTACGATTCTTTGGTGGATGTGTCTCTGATAGAGACCAAGTAAATGAGCATGCTGATATAAATTCCGAAGTTAATACCTCTGAAACAGGTACAATTGCCACTACAAATGATGGAAAGGAAACTGAAGAAATTAATAAAACGTCAGACACCCTGGATGTAACTAGTAGGGTAATTAAGGGAAGAAATAGAAGTAGATCAAATAGTCTTTTCTATCGTGATTCGACCCAATCGCAATACATAAGATTCACAAAACCTTTAGCAGATCTTATAAATACTAGAGATACAGATGATATGCTATTTGACTACCATTCATTAGAAATATATTTAGAAAACTACCTAAAATTATTAGAAAAAAATACAAATGATCAAACTCCAGATAAATTACTGAAAAAATCATTATATCACAGCTTTTTCTCGTTAGCAATATCTTCTACAACTTCTTTATCACCTTATGAAACATTCAACCATCCTATTGTCTCTTTAATTGCATTAGATATTTCAAAAGGTCAAACATATGAGGATGGTAGGGATTTACTGATAAGTTTCAAAAATTTGCATAGAAATATCGAAAATTTCCCTGTTTTCATAAATACCAACGACATCTTACCTGTATTTTTACTATGTTATGATCCAACATCACCAGAACAAGTAGAAACTTGTAATTCATTAACCAAACAATTTAAGAAGCAATTGTTTGTTGAAACTGTAGCATTACCATTATGGATTCCTAAAGATGAAAATAACATTCAAGTTAAATTACATCAGCCAGTAATGTCATCTTTAGAAGAGATGATTTACTTCATTCAAAAGGAGGAAGAAACAACATTGCCCTTAAATTTATTAAATGCCATATATGAAGTTCTAGATGAACTAGTTTATGATTTATTACTACCATTTATGCAAAGAAAATTAACTTTTTGGGAAGAAAGTGTTATGCAACCAAGACGATCTTTATTTCATGGATCTAAATGGGTCAAAAAGTTTATGTCAAAAAATAATCATCAACCCCAAAATAATTTAGTTAAAGACTCACATGGAAAGCTATATTTCACATCATCATCGACCGAGTTCTTGCTACGAAAACTAGCTGATTGGTCAATGATGATATCAAACTTCAAAATTGCATATTCAACTTATGAATCTCTTAGTCACGATTTAGAAAATTATCCGAAATACCTAGCAGGTTGCCTGGAATGGCAGGCAACTACGTTATTAATGGGTGCACAGAGTATTGTAACAGTAAAAATGATAAAAAGTGACATTGTTCCTTTAATTGATAGAGCACTAGATACTTACGATATGTCATCCATGAAAATTCAAAGGAAGGATGATCAATTTTCCAAAGGAACACCAAGTTCAGAACCTTTCCGTTCCTACGAAACAAGATGTATGATTCTGGCTTCCGAGTTATTTTTATCCTTAAGCGACACCTGGACTTCCACTCCTTATGCTGTCGAATACCTTGAGTTAATCCTCAATGAATGTAAATTGGGCCCATGCTCCCAGATAATGATTTGGGAAAGATTGAGCGATTGTTATGGCTTAAGGCTAGATCCTCGGATAAAGCATAAAGTTGAAAATGATGATATGAAGAGAAGTAAATTGAAACAAGAGAAAAGGAGGCAAAATGCATCTGAAGAACCGGATACATCAATTGACGATGTGAATAATGATCAAGTGAATCATGACGATGCTCGCAGAGGTTCAAATCATGATCTTGTTGCTAAAGGTTTAACAAGAAAACGTAAAGCTGCATTTTTTAGGTTGCTGGCTGCTAAGAAATGGGCAGATCAAAAGCAATGGAGACAAGTCGCTTGGTGCTTAAATGATGTCGAAGATGCCTACGAAGGTTTAGAATTGGCGGATAGAAAAGATTTAATTCTTTGTAAATTAAGAGAACAGTTACAAATAGCACAACAAACTTGTTCTGAATAAAATTAATCAGGCAGTTCGAAAAACTACATACGTTTATTCATCATATCTTATATATTAACATTAGATTTATCTGCATATAGAATTGGCTGAACAAAGAATACAAAGTAAATACATAGAACATTCAATCGATCAAATCTCCACTCTATCGACCAATGCTCTATAATCTTTTTGCTTTTGGGCCATATCTAAAAATATATCGTATTTTATATCAAGTAACAATCTATCTGGATCGTTCTTCGATTTAGGCGTAATAATATAATCTGATTTTGTCATGTCTTTCATTGTATCCCATAGAATAACTTGATTTTGTTGGTTACTACTATTATTATATGACTTACTTGCTGCACAACCTAGAATAGCAGCACCAAAAACTACTGCTGAATCAATATAACGTGGAATAACAACTGGATATCCAGTTGCATTAGCCAATAAATTCATCAATACGTTGTTTCTACACTGACCACCTGATACATATAATGCAGATATCTTGTGACCTGCATCAGTCATAGTTTGAATTATGTGTCTCGTCTGTTGGGCAATAAATTCACAGGTTACCAAATATTTCAAAGCTAAATCCTCAATGGAAGTATCCATTGAGAGCCCTATAATGGAACCGTTCATTGTATAGTCAGCTAACGGTGATCTATTACCACGTAAGTCACCATAGAAGAATAAATGTTTGGCCAAAGTTAACATTGAACGTTCCTTTTTAACTTCTACCATTTCTTTAAGAAGAGAATTCAAATAATCAAAATGTGACATAGATGCACTCCTGGCTAGGTTTAATAATTCTTTATTTGCCGGATGAGAGCTTAAAATATGTGATAATAATTCACCAGTACAACTTTGACCACCTTCAGCACACCAAAAATCTCTAAACATTATATCTTTATATGGACCCCAGACACCGTTAACAAGAAATGGATCCTTTGATAAACAAATATGACATGTTGAAGTACCTGCGACAACAGCCAACCTTCCAATAAAATCTCCAATTGAACCTATAGAATGTTTACCATTAAGTTCTGTTTCTGCTGCAACTGTACCAATCCAACCAGCATATGCATCTATGACACCAGATGCCACTATACACTTTACTGTTAATCCTAATTCTTCTGCTGCCCTTTCATTTAATGGACCTACAAATTCACCAGCACTTAAATAATTTGTTGTCGAATTGTTGGAGTCTGTGAGTGGGCCACCTAATTTGGCAAAATTATTTTCTACCAGTTCTTTAAGATCTATACTCTCTAGGAAATCTTTAGACCAACCTTCTGTTGAGCCGTCCACACCATAAGGTAAGAAACCTTGTTTACATACAGCTGCACACAACGATTTTCTTTGATTTCCTGTAGCCCTAAATGTTAGGTAGTCTGATAAATCATAAAATTTACAACGATTGAAATCATCTGTGGACATGTTATTCTTCAACCATTTAATCTTTGGAACTTCCATCTCGATAGACATTTGTCCACCAACATACTTTAAACATTCATGACCTGTACTGTTGATACTCTTAGTTTCATTACCAGCACGATGATCCATCCAAAGAATGATATTCTGATCAGAGTTTGAAAAATCTGGCCCAACACCAACTGGATCATATGAATTCTCATCTACTACCGTCAAGGAACATGTCGCATCGAACCCTATACCCCTAACATCATCTTTAAGTACCCCAGACTTGTGCAATACTTCTCTAACACAGAGACAAACTTTATCCCATATCTCCGTTGAAGATTGCGTAATATGGTCTTGTATCAATTCTTCTCTATTTATTGGTTCTTCATGCATCTTAAGGATGTCACCAGCGTTGTTCACCAGACAAGCTCTGGCTGAACCGGTACCGACATCAACACCAACATAAAAAGGACCACTCTTAGGATCGGTACCACCCTCAAGATACATATTGAACAACAAATGGATCACTTTTGGATGACTACCTTCCTCTGTTTTGTGAACTTACTGCAACTCATTGTATAATCAGACGATCTGAAAAATATTACTGTCCGATTCGTAACCGGTGCGTACTCGGACAGTTAAAATCACTGTGTTTTGAAATTTCAATTTGTGAAATAAAAATAATTTGAATAGTCAATTCAATTGAATGCTGTTGCCAAGAAAAAGTGACATAAGAAGTTGTTTACATTGTTGCAAAAGCCGTCTAATCGATTGTTTGTAGTGAGATATGGGTCTAGTGGCTGACTTGAATAGGAAAGTAATTTCCATGGGGTTGATTCCGAAGCTATTGAAGCAACTACCGAAACTGGCCGAAGTATTTATGGTTGTTGCGATCGTAATGATGTTGATCCTTCCAATGGATGGCCAATATAGGAATACTTATATTTCTGAAAATGCATTGATGCCATCGCAAGCTTACAGTTACTTTAGAGAATCCGAATGGAACGTTTTAAGAGGTTATCGTACACAAATTGAAGAATTTTTAAAGAACAACACCTCAGCTGAAGAGAGAAATCTTCAAGTAAGTTCATGGCTACAAGATTTCGGAGTAAAGACAAGCATATACCATAACAAGGAACACAATGATACATTGTATGGCATATTACACACCCCAAGAGGTGATGGTACAGAGGCTATTGTTTTATCTATCCCATGGTTCAATACGGATAATGAATTCAACATTGGTGGAGCTGCATTAGGTATTTCTTTACTTCGATACTTCTCTCGTTGGCCTATTTGGTCGAAGAATTTAATGATTGTGTTCAGTGAAAATCCAAATGATTCATTAAGAGCATGGGTTGATGCTTACCACAAGTCTCTAGATTTGACTGGTGGTTCTATCGAAGCTGCCGTTAATCTTGATTTTCCTGGTAATAACGACTTCTTTGACTATGTAGAAATTTATTATGATGGATTAAATGGTGAGTTACCAAATTTAGATTTAGTCAACATCGCTGTTTCAATTACACAACATGAAAGTGTGAAAGTTTCTCTAAATCATCTTCCAAAGGAAGAATTAGATGACAATGATTACTTATCAAGATTAAAGACTTTAATGTTAGGTATCAAAGATTCTACGTTGGCAGGTGTTAAGAAAACCCATGGTAACGAGGCATTCAGTGGTTGGAGAATCCAAGCAATCACATTAAAAGCTTGTGGTAGAGAAGGTAATATTGATATCACAACATTTGGTCGTATTTCTGAAGCCATTTTCAGATCAGTTAATAATTTATTAGAGAAATTCCATCAATCATTTTTCTTTTATTTATTACTTGCTCCCAAAAATTTTGTTTCCATCAGTAGTTATTTACCAAGTGCAGTTATTATTTCTGTTGCATATGCAATTTCATCTTTAGATGCATTAGTCAACACACCATTTGGAACACCATCTTTCTATAATAAAGAAAGTCTAATTTCCCTATTATTACTTTCTATTTTCCTGGCTATGTCATTTATTTTATCACAATTGTTTATCTATTTGCCAAAACCAGAACTTTTACTCGGGATCAATATCGGTGTAACACTAATGCCTTATTTCATAAGGAAGCAAGTATCATTATTAAAAGAATCATTGACATATAGAATCAGAGTATTGGGTTACTTATATATAAGTCTAGTCCTAACTTCTCTGCTGATGATTAACTTCCCACTAGCGTTTGTAATAGGTATTATGGCGTTCCCACTAACATATGTCAAGACACAAACTTCAAATAGTTCAACAGACAAAAAGATCATGTTGAGAAATATTCTGTGTCTTTTGGCATCGAACCCATTCATCTCAGTATTTGTACTTACAAACCTGCTTGAACCAGAACTTGCTAACATGGACATTTTCTATGGTTTAGTATCTGCATGGGAGAATCTGAGCTGCTGGACATGGTTCGTAATCTGTATCGGTTGGCTTCCAGCCTGGCTGTCAGTTGCATTATCCAGCGTGAAAAGTTCACCAAACAATCCAATTGACGAAGAAAAGAAACAACAATAGATGCAATACACTATAACTATATAATTTTCATTCATATTTAAATCAGTTTAAGTACTAGACATGTTTAGTCCAATTTTGTCACTGTTCATTATTGAGCAGAGGAACGTGCATCGCGAAAAATATTGCCATGTCAACAACTCTTAATGAGGATAATACAGCATTATAACAAAATAAACCAACGAGGAAAGGTAGTAAGTCTAACGTCCAAACTGATATATACGTCATACTCTGAACTGAAAGATATGCCTAAACAAATAAATTTCAAAGGAAATACAGACGATGGAGTCCCGGAGGACAATGGTCAAGTGCTAACAACTGATAAAGAAAAGGAATATATGATCCAAAACCTGTCGGAAGATATGACAATAAGGCCCGTAAACATGAAAGGTACCTATAGGGTTCCACAAATGGGTAAATCTTATTTGAAATATGCTGAATCAAACTTAAACTTGGGCTTGTTAAAGAGAGGTGAACGTGAAGTACTAAGATTTCAAGCAACTGTTAATGGTCATTTAACAGAAGATACATATGAATTAATAAGAACCAATAAATTAACTCCTGAATCCTTGGTAGCTATTAATCCAAAATTGTCTAAGTTTTCAGCAGAACCAAAATATATATTTTTAAAGAGAAGGTACTATCTAGATAATAATGGTTTAATCCACGACCATTTGAGAAAGGATAGAGTTGTATGTGAACCTATTTATGTATTCGATATGATTATGGGATGTCATTTAATGAATAATCATGGTTCATATAAAGGGGTCTTCCATAGTTTGGCAGATTTTTATTCAAACATTACTAGGGATTTGGTTAACAAAGCTATTCAATTCTGTTCTATTTGTAACCCAGATGAAAAAATTGAGAGATTGGAAAAATACAAACACAGAAATATTTATAAATCAATAATGCCACTGGAAAGAATTCATTTGGAAATTATTGAACCATTTGATGGAGACAAGATTGAAGATAAATATAGTCATATTTTATATGCAAGAGATTATCATTCTCGATACGTATGGTTATTACCATTAAGAAGTGTACGATTCAAAAAATTGGTGAATGTAATTGCAAATTTCTTATTACAACTAGTAAGACAACCTATTTTTATTGAAACATTGTCATTAGACTGGCAAGATATGTTTGATATTTGTGAAAAAGTAGCGGAAAAGTATCAAATGCAAATTGGGTTGGGTACTAGAAAACCGAACAACTTCCATGCAGCTGGTATCAGACAAATTAAAAGGAAATTGAATGACCATAAAGACGAATGCTTAAGCGATTGGAATATGTGTTTGAAATATGGGCCAATTGCACACAATAGAGCATTTAGTGATAGAGCGGGTGCCATACCCAGTGATTTGTTATGTAGTGAAGTTCATGAAATTGGTTTGAAATTTAAAGATAAAGTAGAACAAATTTTGGATGATTCTGGTTCAAAGACTGTGGTAAAAATAGGTAATGGTTTAATATATCTGGAAGTTTCAGATGGATCGGATATTGCACTAGATGATAGTGAAGTAGAGAATGATGAATACCACGATAATAATGAAGCAGATAATCAAGATGCTAATGGTGACACACTTTCAAATAGTAGACCATCAAATGAAGATTTAAGTGAGGAAGAATCAACTGAGGAACAAACTTTGGTTGCATCGAATCAAACAGATCATAAACGGTCCAATAATGGAACTGCCAGTAATGTGAAGCGTCACAAGATGGACTTTGCCTCTGATGAAGGCCTCTCTATGGAAATATGACAATAATCAATCCTTAAGATTAATGGAGAAAATATAATGCAGATGCATGATAAAAATTACTTATAAATATTTGAATCTATATATTAGTATTAGTAACCCGTGAATTCATATTATTAAATCGCTTTAAGAAAAATAATTAATTATTGTATTTATTGAAAAATTCTTCATGGAAAGTTTTCCATTTTTTGATCCATTCTGTGCCTGGTGCCAAGAAAGTTGTTCTTATATGATATGTACCTTCTTCTTGTCCGAAACCTGAACCTGGAACGACACATATACCTGTATTTTCTAATAGTTGATGAGCGTAAAATTCATCAGGTTTAAGATCTGCTTTCTTTGCAGCATCAAACATTTTTTCTGGGAAGTTTATTTTTGGAAATAGATATAATGCACCTTGAGGTTTTTGACAATCAAAACCTTCTAATTCTTGGAATATATTGTATAGGTTTTCAGCTCTTTCCTTTAAAGTATTATGGATAACCGATCTTTCAGCCTTATCTAATTCATAGGATTCATCACCTTTCTTTGGTGGAGACACCATCAAATCAACTAGAGCTTGACCAGTAACGACAGCACAAATGGATAATGAGGCTAATTTTAAAATCTCCTGTTTAAAGGATTCTTTAAAACCAACTAGTTCCAAATAACCACCTCTTTGACCACATTCACCGAAGACCCCCTTTGAAATTGAATGTACAGAGGCTAATTGAACTTTATCATAAACCGAAGGATGACGATGTTGCAATGAACGCAATATCTTTCTCATTGAATGGAATTTGTGATCTTCAGAGAAAACGTTATCTTGGTAGACTTCATCAGCCAATATAACAAGACCATATTTAGCAGCGATTGTGACAATATCCTCCATGATCTCTGGTTTTAGAACTGCCCCAGTTGGATTGCCCGGGTTGATAACAACAATTACAGTTGGTTTAATACCGTCTCTAATTGCCTTATTTATTTGTTTTTCAATTTCTTCAGGATTAGTGGACCAACCAGATTCTTCATCTAGATGATAAGGAATTGCAGAAGTATTATAAAGGGTTAATAATGCAGTATAAACAGGGTACTGCGGAATTGGAATCAAGACTCCACATTCCAGACCTCTGCAAATTAATGACAGTAGATGTGTAACAGCTGTTGTAGCCCCATCGGTTAAGAAAATATCATCAGGAGAAGCAGGTTCCCCTTCGTCTCTGATTTGAATATAATCGGCGACTGTTTCTCTGATCCCATACACACCCTGTGAAGACGTATAAGCACCTACGGAACCACCTATATTGTCCAATAATATCTTAGCACGTTCCAATGCATCTTTTTTAAATATTTTTGATTTAATCAAAATATCTTTATTTTGTAATAATTCTGGGTATTGTAAAATAGAGACTACTTGTCTTGAAAAAGTCAAAGGTTTCTGGTCCATCTGTTGTGGGTTACCGATATTAACATTAATGATATTGTCAAATGGAACAGATGCAGGATCCGAATCAATTTGATTCCTAATTTGTTCAGCTCTTATTGGAAGAGCACCTCTGACAGCGTATTCTGTCTTTAAAACTTGCTGATTGAGATCATCCAGATCCAATTGTCTAGCTGGTACAAAATCCAGTCTTGCATTATTCAAGTGTGTCATATTCAAAGATATATATTAATGTAGCACTGTAGCAAACCCTAAGCACCTATTACAACAAATTATCTATCTACATATAGCAAAATGTACCTTCTTCATCACTTACATATATAATCCAGTTTTTTTCGTACTATTTTGTTAGTCACACACAATAATGAAGCGAGAAAACGAATGAGCAGTTTTAGTTGTGAATACAGAGATTCAAAGACACAGCACAGCTAATGTGGAGGGAGTCGTGTATCGTGGTGTGATGGAACTGTTTCCTGACATTGTGAATTGTCTTGTATTTATTAATTTAAGACTTTACATTCAACTTAATAGGTCTGCGATGTCATCAGCATCAAGACCCCGACTGTCGTACTCTGAGTCTATGCTGAGCAAATCGAGATGATCGTTGTTGTTGTTATTTTCCAGTGGTACATGACGGTCTCGTTGATATAACGTGTTGTTGACGACCGGTGTTATATGGGGGCGGTCCTCGTCGTCCGTTATATCATGCAATTCCATCAGTGCCAGAGGCTTTTCGTCTTCATGGTCTGGGGAATCTTGTTCGTACAATGGTGGCATCTCATAATGGAACTCTTTCAACTTGTTTATATCTGCTTCATCCAACATCGAATAACCATCCGGTATGTATGGAATTTCGTCTTCTTTAATTGAAACATATTCTATCTCCCTATCCTCTACATCTCTTTGTTGATTAACCAAATTTGCTAAACCATTCTTTCCAAATAAACCGTTAAATTCTTTAGTATTGCTATTATTATTGCTGCTACCATTCTGTCGACTTTGTAGAACATTTTGCAATTTATTATTTAAACCCAGTTCTTCCTCCTCACTGTCATGATCACTGTCCAAATCATTTAACACCAAGCTCTTGACTCTTGGCAGGCCACCATTCTGGCTATTCTCTTGAATATCCTGATGTAAAATGGATCCATATTTCTTAAAATGCAAACTAGCATTACGCGTCACAGCCAGCTTACCACTCTTCAACGGACCAACATTATTAGATCTGTTGCTATCCTTCGAAGCCAATGGAAGCCTCTTCATCCGCAACTTGCTACGTTTGGGATCGATATCCTTATTGTTTACTTGTTTCTTCATTAGATGTGCGGGAGTCTGAGGACCACTCACCACAGCAGTCTCGTTTTCCTTATTCATACGCTCTGTTATCACTAATCACAATCTGCTGTACTTACCTTTGCAGTTCGTATATCTAGTTGCCTTATTTGTTTATTTATTTATGATATTTTGACTGTATCACCAACTTGTCATTTTTTGTGTGTCCCGAAATATCGAATTGCGAATCGATAGGGAAAAGTTGAATGAGTTAACTGGTAACTGTATTGAACTTACAAGAAGAACTAGAGTGTGGACAGTGCAGTAAGGATATCAAGAAGTGGTGCCGTATATAGTAGGAAGTGAATATATCGATGCTCTCCAGATTTACGAACCAATTACTGTTCAGAAGGTCGTTGTCGACGTTCAATGTGTTGGACCGTGTTGGGATACGATCATCCACTGCGACCAATGGTAATACAATGATGAGGATGATGGGTGCTAGTTCTGTTAACAGTTTACAACCGTCTTTTATCAGTCCATTGCTTATGTTATCTCAGAGAAGATGGAAAAGTAGGGGTAATACTTACCAACCAAGTACACTAAGAAGGAAGAGAAAATTTGGATTCCTTGGAAGGGCTAAATCTAAATTGAAGTCAAAGATTCTAAAGAATAGAAGAGATAAAGGTAGATGGTACTTATCCCATTGAATAATGGTGATGCAAACTGCAAATGCACATTCTTTGTTTTGGTTAGTCATCCATATATAGTTTAAACTATCTTTTTGTACATACAACTGTAAATAGTCCTATTCTTTCGTTTTTTTATAACATTCAATTAAGTATAAGAAATACTAAGCAATATTAACCAGTTTTTGAATTTTTTCAATATCTCTTATTATATACAAGAACATCTTTTATTTATTTATTTATTTATTTAACTATATATATACTTCATTCAGTTACCTTAAGAAAAATCAATGACTAAACCAGGTCCATGTGAACTTGTTAATGTAGTTTTGCTCAACATACTTTGTTTCTTTGCCTTTTGTGTGATGACTGATTCCTTAAATGCTTTCCTTGCAGCAATAATATTTTCGATTATTTGTTCATCGCTGAAAGTCGTCTTACCAATACCGATACTGATAATTTTATTACGTTCTCTAAATGGCATACTAGCTAAATTACTTTGTATCAATGTCATCAGATCGTCAGATACTGTACCTTTCTTTACATTTGGTAATACACCGCGAGGACCTAGAATTTTACCCAATTGGGTTGTCAAGGCACTAACTATATCAGGTGTAGCAAATGCTTTGTCAAAATCAACCTTAATAGTATCATTTTTAATACCTTCAATCAGTTCTGTACCACCAGCTAGATGTAAATTATATTTGGATTTCAATTCTTTTAGCTTTTCAATATCGTTACTGAAAACAGCAACTTTACTCGATCTCAAAGGCGTTGGAAAACTGACATTACCATACAATGGCGGAACACCCTTTTCACCAACAACTAATGTAGTTAACGATACAGTTTGTTGTGAATTTGGTTGTCCAACTTCGGCTGCCCTTAGATATCTCAGAGCATCTGAAATGCCCATATACAACGGAGATTCAGAAGCTGGTTTCCTTGCATCTGCTTTACGTCTTAAAAACCTACGTAGTTCTTTCTTCTTCAACTGATCTTTATTGACAGTCTTGGCTGGTGTAACAATTGTACTTGCTTCTTCTGCTCCAAGGATAGAACTTGTAAAAAGTGTCCTTCGTTGCGGTCTTAATGCTGTCCCCAGATAACGACGGACACTAATAAAAGTCATTAGTTTTGGAATATAAAGAGAGTAAATATACCGTGGTGTCTCCAATACTAGAAGATGTAACCTCTGTGCTACCAGCTCAATCAAACAATCGAAACATTTTATTCTCTTGTATGTATTTCAATTATCAAGTTCATTTTTATTTCAGGCGAATCCGCAACGTTTCGCTCTACGTGAAAGAATTTCATTCAATTTGATAAATGAGTGTAGTTTTATGTATGTTGTGTATGTGTATGTCTATAATATATATATAAGATGCATCTATTTTCTTTTCTTGCTCTTGACTTTGTTCTCGAAGTCGATCCACTTACCTGGTACGCCGAGTTTGTTCAGATGGTCAATGATGATCTGTGCGTGAGGACCTTGCACTTGTACTTCTGCCACTTTTGGTGAGGTTAGAGTTTCACCAATGGTTGTGGAACCGCTACAAAGTTTTCTTAAGTCTGCTGCGAGTTCATCAGGTGTGATTTGGAATACCTCAAAGTGGGATACTCTCGTGATAATCTTTCTACCAATTTTCATCTCAGTGATTATTTTTACTCGTGGTAGTGCACCCTTCAATGGATGTTTGAAAACAGGTGTATCAGAATTCTTGAATAATTGGAAATACTCAATGAAGTTATTCTTCAAGATAGGTTCGACTATTTTAGATCTGGCAATGGTACGCGGGGCAACGGCAGCTTGCGATTTCTTAATGTTTACCATCTTAAATAATAAATCATCTAATAGAATCATTTTTTTATCTTTGTTATCAACCAAATTTTTATCTTTAATATACTCAGTAATCGAATCTCTAACTTCTTGAGATGTATAGTATGTCTTTAATGCAGTATCATTGCTTTGCGACATTAAATCCTTACCTAAATTGATAGGTTTATACAAATTCAATAAAAATGTATTACTCTTTGAATCGAGATCATTACTAGTCGATGATGCATTTTTGGATCTAGTACCGTTACCACCAGTCTTATAAGGTGTAAATTTCTTCAATTCAGCCTTATCTTTATTAAAACTAGTTATAACTAAATTATCATCTTTACCTTTTAGTTTTAAGAAACCATTTTTCTCAAAATGTTTCAAAAATTTGGTAGTTTTCTTCCATGAACTCTTCTTAATGTTTACTTCATTATGATCAACATCCGGCAGATTAACCATAATGTGATTTGAAATGAAATTAGAGGCACCCATTGGTAATTCCACTTTGTCATCAACAACTAATGTGTAGTATAATGCTCTAGTGATAAAATAATCTATATCTTCCACACTTAGTTTATCAAGAACAACTGCTAAATCATTAACACTACTTTCTAATCCAGTGTCTTCTTTTCCAGTGGGATTCTCCACATTGAGTTTGACTGACTCAGCTTCATCATTCTCTACAGTTCCTTCTTCACCTGCTTCAGTAGTTGTTTTAGCACTTGGTAACTCTAACTTCACCCTAAATGCAGGAAATAAACAATCTTCAAAATGATGTACAACCTCAACTGCGATACCTGTTTCATTCAATACTTTTTTAAATGTTGGTAAATTCATTTTAACGATACCAACAGCGATTACAACCTTTGGATTTTCATAGTTTACAATACCACACAATGTACCAGGAATTAATCTTGGATCAAATGGTGGTAATGTGCCTGCAATCATTAGATTTGCACCGTTGTATAAATGTTCAATCACCAAATTGTGAGTAAGAACCAATGGTAACATATCAGGATTAGACCAACATGAATAAACTGTTGGAAACAATGTATCGATATGTTTTGATTTGAAAAGAATAGGTGTATTTATTTCATTTGTATAAATAGTACCCATTGAATGTTGTGTTGTAAAATTTGTTTGCTTTATTTGTGAATCCGATGGGATTGTTACATTTCCAATATTTAATTGCTTCTGTAATGAATTTAACAACTTTTTACGATCTGAGTTCTTCAGATTGCTCAGAGCTTTAACTCTTGGTTCTTTCTTAAACATGTTTATACTATTTAATAGTTTTCTTTTACCCTCTTTCAGAACTCGATGACTTCAAATTATGTATAAGAATATATTATTTGTGCTTTCATTTTTTTATTTTTTTGCAGTTAAAGAATGGTTCATCGAATTTGATCTGTAAAGAGATCACAAACACTAAGAATTGGAAAAATAAAAAGGATTATATTCGCCATATGGAGCAATTACAATCTGATTATCATCGAATTGAGAATCCTCAATTGTCATTGTATTTGGATCGAAAGGAAAAAAGTTTGACTGCGAATCGTGTTTCCGATAATACATCTATTGCTACAACCTTCATTCGAGATTTTACACAATTAATTGGTTGTCATTGGGATAAGATTAATGGTAGATACTTGTCATTAGTATTTAAGGATGGTTCAGTTCGTATCAATGACATTTTCAATGATGGAAAATTGATTGCATTTTTAAGGACAAATGCGACAGATATTGATTGTTCCTATTGGGATCGAATCGAAGAAATTTTTCAAGATGATAACATGGTAATTGAAGCAGATATCACCAAACTGATGCCTTCTTTAATTAAATTTGTGGGTGATAATAGAAGTTTCAGTATGATTCCTTATGTATCGAGTACAAATATTTGGAGAACTATTGATAAAAGAATTACCAAAAATAGAATATTAGATGTACATTTATTGCATAAGAAGACTAGTGATGAATTAGTGATTATATTAGATTGTGATTATAATGTTAAGAAATCGTTACAACCGACTACTAGAAGAAACAAAGACAATGGAAATGAACTTTGTAAAATACTAAATATCGATCGTGGTAAATATGATTTCTGGTATACAGATGGTCATATTAAAACTATTAGTATATTGCCAATAGTTGAAAACCGTGGTTGTATGAATTTATTGGAGAATGTCTTAGAATTGAGAGATATGAATAAATATATTAAATATCATATTGATATATTAGAAAGGGAGATAATTAAACCTTATTTAGAATTTTTAAACAGGATATGTCAGGATGCGTATGGTAATGATAAATTATTTGAAGATTTAAGAGAATTATTATTACTTGGGGTTATTAATGATGAATTAAGTGATTGGTTACATTATACTATAGGAGAACGTAATTTATTACAATGGAAACAATTTTGTTTTGATACATATCAGAAAAGTAATGAAGTATTAACATTATCATTTTTACCAGTTTTTGAAAGGATGATAATTTTAAGTGAGAGATGTCAAGGTTTAATAATGTCATTTAATAAAGATCAAATGATGGAATGTGATGAAATTAATTTATTAATTTTAAAGATACAAAATTTACTTAAAATTACCGTTGAAAATATAACACAAACTATAAGACAATTTGATATAATCAAAATGTTTATGAATTGGTTAAACGATCAGGTTATGTTAGAATTGGATGAAGAACATATACCGAAGATAAAATATGAAACTAATTCACAAATAAGTTATAAACTAACCGAATCATTTAAAATTTTATTTAAGGACAATGACGCCAGACAAGTATTTAATAAAAAAAAATATGATACCGAAAACAAGAAATTAACAGAATTACTTGATAAAATAAATGACAACTACATACAACCACAAATGGTCAACCAAATCACAGAGACAAATTGGCCACCACTCTCCTTGTCAAAAGAGATCAATAAAATCCTAGACGTAATGCATTCAGTGACAGATCAATGTATAATATTGGTCTATTTAACTTCCAATAGAAAAAAAACGAATCACGTGCGTATCGGCATAGTACCCACAACAGCTGCAACAACTGCAAACACACAGAGATCACTGTCTACGAGCATACTGGTGGAAATAACCCAAACAACACAAGAATTCGACTCGTACACTGTGACAGGCGCTCGTCTCGCACGAAACGCTTCACGGCTCACTCTGTTGTTGCAAGTTGAAGAGTCGCCTCTGTATTGCGAGATACCATTTTCCGTGCACAGTGACGCCCATAATAGCATACAAATAGAGCAAATATCCGAGGCATAAGAAGAAAATAAACGCGCTGGGAATCCTGTTTAAGCTGGCAAAGCGTCTTTTTAGTGTCCGGGGGGGGCGGAAGACGGCCGGGCCGGGGAAAAGAAAATAAACCGGGGACGCCCTGGGCAGCAATAGCCCCTCCTCCGCAGTGCATGCTGAGAAACGCACGCAAATGCCGGTGGTTTGTTGCATCAAGTAATATCACTTCAGCATGCAGTGTAACGTTGCAGGCAAAAACGATAACATAAGAAAATTAGAATTTAAATTTAAATTAAAATTAAAATTGTATTTACCATTTGGAATACAAAAAATAACCAATCCCTGCGAGTCATAAGGAGCAGTCAAATGAATTTACTGGCCAACGGGACGTGTTTATATCCCAGTATTCAATAACTTATCTGCCCGGAGGTTTCGCTCATAGCATTTCTAGTTTGTTAATATAACATCTTCTTATATAAGCTATCACATTTCTTGACATTTATTGCTAAGCATATCTATCTTTGTTCTTTTGCAATTCGTTTTTTTTTTTGATTTTCTCTATATAAGACGTAAATCACTTTTTCAGTATACTGATATTATAATATAGTTAACTGCTTTGATAGTAGAAACAACTAAATTTATTTATTTATATATTTGTTTAAAAGTAATTAGTCAGTGATTGATAATTATTAAAAAAAAAAGATGCTAGTACGTAACCAAATATTAAGAAGCTCAAGAATGCTACAATTCCAATCAAGAAGAGCAATGTCATCATCGCTCAATTCTGATATCATCGCGCGCGCTAATAATGGTAGAACTGCAAAATTTATTGCTAGCGAATTTAAAAGAGTAACAAGAACTGCTTTAGAATGGGGTGGTTTGTTCGCTATTGCTCTATTCTGGTGCGCCCCAAACTATTATTATAAGAAATATACTAGTTTCGGCATCACTAATGCTTAGGTTAATAGATTAAAAATGTACTCTGTCATGTTTAAATTTTCTACATTTTCTATATTTTTTTTATTTATTCTAGTAATAATATTAATTATAACACAATGCACTTAGTATTTTATATCATTATCTACTTATTTAGGACGTGCTTTTGGACCCCAATTTTTGGTAGGATTCTCTTGATATCTCACAATTTTTAATTTTCTTAGGTTTTCAACTTTACCACTTTGATCATTGCCTTTAAATGATAATTTTTCTTTATCAAAAATTTCTTGTTCATTTTCTAACCATTTATCAATAGTTGATAATATCTTATAACCAATTGTAGTCTCTTTCATCTTACTAATATTTTTACCTTTATCACACTCTTTCATAACATACCATATAGCTTCCCATGGTGCATTAGTCTTCAAAGTTGATGGTTGCGCATGTGTTAGTGAACAATCATATCCTAATGATCCAAGTCCAGCAACAACGGTCTTTAATGGTGGAACTTGTAATTTCAAAATTGATGATAAATGATTTGGGCTAAAATAAAATGGCGCTTCAGCAATCTCATTCTTAGCTAATGTTAACATACCTTCAATTCTTTTACGTGTACCATATATTTCATCCCTATCAGCATGTTCATCACGATTAATTCTTAACACTTCATTAATAAACTCTTCATTATGTAGTTTACCACCATACATTGGACCAGCTAAGTGGTATGTACCACCACAAAATTTGCATTTATGATCTACTGGTGGACCTTGTGCAACACTATATTTCAATTGTTTCTTTGCATTATTCTTCTTACTATCACGTTCACTGATACGTCCTAAATATTGATTATGATATGAACCACATTGTGAACAGTGATATGTAATCATTGTCTTTGATTGTAGTTGTTTAACATCAATTGGAGATGTCTTAACTTTAATAAATACTCTGACGTAGAAATCAATACTTAAACTTAATAATGGTTCTACAGTTTTCTTATATTTTGCCGCACTTTGGCTTAATAAATTTAAAACTAATCTCAAAGCACTTTCGTGAGTGGATTCATGACCAACCATATTAACACCACCATATAATGCAAAACATTTTTCTGGATAACCATTACCTGCAAGCACTGAAAGATCTGTACATGTGACCAACATTAAACCATTATCTTCAATATTTTGCATCGCAGCATCAACAAATGGTGTTACCGTACCATATGGATCTAAATCAATAACATTATATGTTTTGTGTTCTGATTTATTACGATACATTAATACGTTTGCATCATCCAAATTTGCTTTAACTAAATGACCAACATTATTATATTCAATATTACGATTAATAGATCCAACAGCTTCTGGTAATAAATCATTAGCAATAATTTCCTTAACGTTTGGAATTTCATGAGCATATCTAATAGCACGTAAACCTGTTGCAGATAAAGCTTCTAAAATTTTAATATAAGGTTTTCTAGCGTTACTTGCACTATTATTTAATTTTTGTTTCTTTGCAACTGGTTCTGTTGAATTATTACTCACATCTTTAGCTTTCTTTGACTTACGTGCACCATATATGTTATCCCAGGCTTTGATACAAGTTACACTCAAATCTCTATTAAATTGTTGGATTGGATTATAGAAAACTGTTTCTTTCTTCTCAAAAAGAATCTTGGCAGAACCTTCTTTGACGATATTATAATCATCAATATTGATCTGTCTACGACCGACTCCACCCAGATTATCCTTGAACTTTGTAAAAGCAGCCCTCAACATTATGCCAAACTGTATTAGATGGTTCAGATATACTGTTTTATCTGAGAATCAACAAACTTCTTCGCACTAAATTGTCCTGTCACTAACAATTTTTTTCTATTATTTTTTTTTTTTTCACTTTGCTCATCGCTCAGTAAGCAAACGTGTACGGATGTGGGAGTGCGATTATATAATTAGTTATTTATGACACAAGAAATATCAGGTTGAAAGATCTGCATGTTATTGCAAGTGTTTTGAAAATTGCAACTTTGTATGTGGATTGATTATTGCAGAGATTGATTATTTTTTTTGAACGTAAGAATTGATAACGGATGATCTTTTGTATTGATTTGTAAAATTCTACAATGGCAAGAGAAAACAAACGATAGAAGCCCCTGTGACAAAACCGAAATCAAATATGTATTTACTGATTAAACGTAGAGTCTTTTCAGTTTGCCTGAATGGACATCACACTGCCCTTTGCAATAAATCCATCAGAAATATCACAGAAAACAAAATAATCACTGAGTGAAAACGGGCCACGCGTATTTTCATTTTATTTCGACTTGTTTTTATTTTTATATATAAGCAATTAGACCAGAAAAGCCACTAAACAAAGCAAGAGTACCATAAAGGTGAGAAGCTAGAGCGTTGGGCAACACAAGAACAGATTGAGAGTCAGTATGCCACCAAAGGGTTGGAGAAAGGATGCACAAGGTAACTATCCTACCACGTCATATATCAAAGAGCAAGAGAATATTACAATTGACGATTTGCTCTTTCCAAAGAGTATTATTGTAGGTTTAGCGAAAGAGGTTCAAGCTAATACAGATCCAAGTAAAAAATTAGTCATCAACAAAGATGCTGCAACAGCATTACAACGTAGTGCTACTATTTTTGTTAACCACTTATTACTTTTCGCCAGAGAAATTGCTAAAGATCAGGAAAAGAAAAGTTGCAATGTCGATGATGTACTTGCTGCTTTAGACCTCACGGGGTTCCCTGGCTTGAAAAACATAGTAATGGACAAACTAAATGACTACCAAAGAGCTCAGACAATCCAAAAAGAACAAAAACAATTGAATAAAGAACAAAATATGACAGAACAAGCTGAAAAATCTCAACAAAATGAAGAAATGGAAGCTGATGTAGGAGTTGAAGAAACTCATGATCAAAATGATGATGCCAATGAAAACTTCACCAAAAAGGCAAGACTTGAAGACGGTACCATAGAGAACAATCCAGCACAAACAACACCTACCACTGAATAAACAACCAATGTAAAATATATTAAATTCACACCAAATAATAATATTGTGAAGCTCACAAATAACCCATATATACGCAAATATTTACTACATCAACAGTTTTAGTGAACAGAATAAAAATTTGTATGGATCACGTGATGATTAGTTGGTCACATGCCTTCACGGCGTGCGGCTGAACGGCAGAAGACAAATGGCGAATGTCAAATGAGTAACTATTACAATGGAACGTCCCTTTTTCCCCACTGAGGAAATTGAGGAAATTCTTACTTAAATGGAGAACAATTCACACTATTACAAGTACTTTCTATTGGTTGTTCGTTCATGGATTTGGATAGCATACCTCTTGGTAAAGATTGTATACTACACATGTCAGTAACAAAGAGACATTTTACCAGATCAGCAAATTTCATTGGGGAAACTGTGAGGGCAGGTGGCATAAATGATGAAAATCAGGATATAGAAAGAGAAATTACGCCACGGTTTGTATCACCAGAGGCATTAGATATATTCAAACATAGTAAATATGATTCTGCAAACAAAGATCATGATCGAATTCCATTAAAAGTACAGAAAGAACGTACAATTGGTGCAACTACTAATAATGGTAATTATACATATAATGTTGGTGAAGAAAAGTCGCCCTCATCAGATAATGATTTTAATTTAAGATTGAATGAAGACTATCAGAATAAGTTTCACAGGATTTCCATTGGGGATTGGTCATTTATAGATACCATAGGGCAGGGTTCTATGGGGAAAGTAAAACTAGCGGAAAATATGAAAACAAATGAAGTTGTAGCTGTGAAAGTTGTTAATAGAGCGTTGAAAGTTTTCTTAATAAAACAAAAATCTCTATCCCAACCAAGAACAAAAAGAGAATTATATGAAAGAGAGAAAAAATTACAAAAAGAAGTCTCTAGAGACCAAAGAACTATTAGAGAGGCAGCCTTGGGTCAAATAATGAACCATCCAAATATATGTAAATTACATGATTTATATATCTTATCGAATCATTATTACTTAATGTTTGAATATATTTCTGGTGGACAGTTACTAGACTATATCATTCAAAATGGTTTATTAAAGGAACAAAAGGCACAGGAATTTTCTAGAACAATTGCAAGCGTTCTCAATTATTTACATCAGAATAATATTGTTCACAGGGACTTAAAGATTGAGAATATAATGATCGATAAAAATGGTGAACTAAAAGTGATTGATTTTGGGTTATCGAATTTTTATAGTCCTAGATCTTTACTAAAGACATACTGCGGATCCCTATATTTTGCAGCACCAGAGTTACTAAAAGCTACACCATACATAGGTCCTGAAATAGATATTTGGTCATTTGGTGTTGTGATATACGTTCTAGTTTGTGGGAAGGTCCCATTTGATGACGAGAATTCTAATTTACTACATGAAAAGATTAAAAGAGGTAAAGTTACATATCCTGATTTTATATCATCTGAAGCAAAATCGCTACTAAAGAAAATGCTAATTGTTGATCCGATTGAGAGGGCTTCCTTAAAAGAAGTCATGTCTCATAAATGGTTAACGAAACAATTTTCTGAACCAATCGAATCATACTTGCCATTACGAGTACCGTTAACTCGTGATTCCTTGGATATGTCAATTATCGAAGAAATGCTTAGACTAGAATTGATCGAAAATGTTGAGGATTCAAAAAGACTTCTGTTGGATTTAATAAGTGAACGAAATTATATCGAGTTATCGAAAGAACATTGGAAAATTTTGAATTCATATAATAGTTCTTTAGTATTCCATAACGAATTTCCAACTACTGCATATCATCCTTTGCTATCAAAATATTATCTAACAAGTGAAATGTTATTACACAAGCAGAAGATTCACGAAAGAGAAAGAAATAAATCTGTTCAGGATCAATCATTGTATTCATATCAATCTGACTTGAAGCAATCGGTTAATCACGGTACTAGCTCGTTAGTAAATGATGTTCAGAGCAATTATAATACGGAAGGGTTTTTACCCTTTAAATTAAAGAAAACTTCAGAACCACATGTTTCACCTACCAGAAAGACACACTTTGACCCGTCTGTTGACTACGTCTCCGACAATAATAACGAAGATAAAAATATTAATAAAATCAATAAATTTGAGAATAAGAAAAACAGAGAGAGTAATAAGGACAAACATAAAATTGGAAGATTATTTAGAAGATTGTCATTAAGTTTACACAATCGTAATGGTTATTCTCAGAATACACAAGAGAGTATGGATTCCAAAATGACTTCAAAACATACGAGGGCATTCTCTGATCTTCCAAAAACGAATATTTCCACTGGAAATAAGATGTGTGCCAAAATTGATATAGAGAAGAAACCAAAGACTGGTATATCACAACATACAAACACCAAACAATTCAATAACAACGCCGTACGATCTAAATCTGTTGGTAATGATCGTCATTTGCAATTATTAAATGTCTCTAGGTCTAATAATCACGATCCAAAAAATAGTGATGAAATATTAGAAGAGGAGGTTTTGTCTAGAGCACTTATTGCGCCACCAGGTTCAATTCCTTCCATTGAATATCCAGGTTCGTTATTCATAAATGGTTTGTTTTCGGTCCAAACTACTTCTTCAAAACCTTTGCCAATTGTCAGATATAAGATTATTAAGGCTCTAAATGATTTACATATTAACTTTCAAGAAGTTAGAGGGGGCTTCAATTGTATCATAACATTAAACACTGAGATAGTTAATACTAATATCTCAAACAGTGATGTATCATCCCCAATTAATGATAGAACTGAAAATAACCCAATAATAGATATAGTAGATACAAGAAGTCATAGTTCCAGTAGTAGTACCTCTATAGAACATCTAAATCACACCAGCGACACACTTCATCAATCAATACCAGAATTTAGGGTAGAACAGAAAGAAAATAATAATTCAATAAGACATGATAACACAATGACACCATTATCTCCAATATCTCCTGTCACAACCGATTTCAGCCCTATTAATATTGGTAGGACAGTGTCAAGCTCCAAACAGGAAACTATGTCCTCTTCACCTCTATCGAGTCGTTTAAAATGGAATAT
This sequence comes from Kazachstania kunashirensis, assembly GCA_003708465.2. Classification (NCBI taxonomy): domain Eukaryota; kingdom Fungi; phylum Ascomycota; class Saccharomycetes; order Saccharomycetales; family Saccharomycetaceae; genus Kazachstania; species Kazachstania kunashirensis. The sequence continues at coordinate 62,338 of PPOH02000229.1, forward strand.
TATACCATTGAGTACTATAGAGCGGGGTGATCATGTTATTAAATTTGAAGTTGACATTGTTAAGATACGCTTTCTTGGATTAGCTGGTATTCATCTGAAAAAAATATCAGGAGACAGTTGGTTATACAAAGAAATAGCCGCAGAATTAATTAAGAAGATGAAACTATGAAGGCTGTATATACGTTTATTTACAATAAATAAATACTCTGGCTTATTCTATTTTTGATCATATAGCATATTTTCTAACTGATTATTGGCTATTAGGATACTTTTAATATCATCTACAATTCCTTCCAACAATAAGTATTTTGGAACTCTTTTTGACTTATCGCCAATTTCTTTACTCAACATATTTGTTAAATTATCGAAGGATTGTTTAGTATAATTACGTCTAATTTTCTCAACCTGAACATGTCTCCATTTTTTAAGTTTCTTTTCATCACTAATAATTGAAGAAGGTATGCTTTCTTCCGGAATTATAATGTCTGGAATATCAACAGGTGGAGCTATATAATCATTCGATATAACAGTTTCCTTCTCTTTATATACAATTTTATTATTAGCCTTCTCAAAAGTTTTGTACTTATCTTCGGTGTGTTCAGTATTCTGTATATTATCAGTAGTATTGCTGTGAATAGGAATTAATGAAGAGAGTGTATCTGGAATGGTATTATTTATATTTTGTGGTTTTATATCTTGTATCTCTTTACGTTCATATAGTTCACTAGATACTTGATTTGTTATCAAAGAATCTAGGAAATTTTCAATAACATTAGATTCAAAAGCGCTTAATAATTCATCTTTAACTTTGTCTACATGTTTATCACTTGGTATATGTGTCTCATGAATTTGTTGTAACTGAAAATCAGGAGTGGGATTATGAAGCTTGGTGTGTTTAACGTGATGTTTTAGTTCATAAATATTTTGTAATTCATGAATATTATTATGCGCCTGTGTATTTGTATGTGTATTATGATGTGAAGGATCATGATGAAATTGTGGGGAAGGTACTGGCGATGGAGATAAAATATTATGATCATGAGTGCTATGTTGTAACGAAGCAACTGATAGCATCAAATGAGGAGCTGTGTCTAAATTGTCGTGGATATTATGAGGATTTGATATATCTTTTATTTCATTATGTGTTTGTTTGTTATGTGTATTATAATTTATAAGTTTATCTACTTCACCAAATGGTGAAAGGATTGAATGCGATTGAGAATTTTCAGTCAGTAGTGTCTGATTTGATGTATGTGGAAATATCTCATTCTTACGCTTCGAATATTCTGTATTATTATTATTATTATTATTATTATTATAACGTTCATCTGTAATATTGGGTGAATTTCCGAATAAATTTAATTCTTTATCAGTATCATCGAAGTTACTAAATAATTGATATGCTGTTTCAAAATCAATTTCTGTATCTAGATCTAACAGATCGCCTAAATCAACATTATGATGATCCGCCATATAGGTCTGATGTGAATGAGAGAGAGAATGATCTTTATCAGGCATATGTCTATGGTTATTGTGTGGCATAGCCTCTTGTTTCTAATTATAACTATTGGTTACAACTGAATGTGGGGAAAAGAGATAAACTTAATATCAGTTTACTATTGAATAACAATTATATTTCAAATGGGCTAACAGTCTCAATATGAAGATATCAACAATAATAGGTTGATTTTTTTTTCACCTTGTAAACTGCAGTAAACTATCTCAGTTAGTCCATGTTCTTATTTGGATTTTCACATGTTCTCCCATTGCTATAAAAAATCGGATGACTCTTTAAACTGCGATTCGAATCCCGCCCAGGGCAATATTTTGTGGAACAGCTACATAACAATACAGTTGTGGGTACTGTAATATATGCAACGTTATTTGGCGTTCTTTTGGGAATGTCAGATGTGTAATACAGACGTGCATTGTATAGTTGGGGTACAGGGTGAAGGTGGGAAATTCCAACGACTATATATAAATTTAGGTTCAGTAGAGTATCGAAAAAAAGAAGTTGGAAAGCCAATACCTGGACACAGTCAAAATCTTGTATCCAATAGCTTTATTATTGTCTCTTATAATATGGCTCTTTTCAGTTCTCGATGTTACAGAGTTTCGAATTTCTCAAAGAAATCGAACTGAAAAATTCAAAAATGTTAAGCCTATCGAAAGATATAATGAAAACAAAAAAGAGCGAAAGATTGCTAACATAGACCTTTGGATGATTTATACATCGAATTGATGATTGGAGAAATAGCTTTTGTCTTTTCTGTAAGCCAAATATGTTTTCTGTTGCTTTCGCCACGATATAAAGCAACCTACCCTTTTTCTCTATATTACAACAAGATTTTCATACCGTTATTAAAAGACAATAGTAGATATACATTGAAGTTCCATGTAGTACCATTATTCTACCTCTCATTACATCTGTACGTTGTTTTCATGTTTTATGCAAGGCTTAATCCAATAATATTTCCATATTTAACAACTTTTGAAAACTACATAGTAATTCCATTATTTGTAACTTCCACATTGAGTCTTGGAATAGCTACAATGGTAATTGTTCCAGAAAATTCATTTAATTATAAATTTGGTTGCAAAGATCCTGAACAATTTGATAAGTTATTGTATTATCCCGACACTATATGTAACACATGTCATATTGCGAAACCTCCAAGATCAAAACATTGCAGTATTTGTAATAAATGCATATTGTTAGAAGACCATCATTGCATTTGGGCTAATAATTGCATTGGGAAAGGTAATTATTTATATTTCTACGCATTCCTTATTGATAATACAACATGCTTAACTTACGGGTTTCTTCGACTTATTCAACTATCAATTAGGAGTGACATCCAAATGCCGAAAGCTGCACTAACCTTATGCATTCTATTTGGAACATTTGCGCTAATTTGTGCTGTTTTCACTTATATACAGTTGAATATCGTAAAAGAAGGTATGACTACCAATGAACAAGATAAATGGTTTATGATTCAAGAATTCATGAGAGATGGACAATTAGTGAGATCAAACGATGGAAATTGGTTCTTCGTTGACCCTTCAGACGCAAAGAGCATTCAACCAAAACGTTTTTATAGCACTAATGCATATGATCACACATTGTATACGGTAAATAGTTACAAAGTGATCAGTGACGAAAGCGAAATACCGAACATCTACGATAAAGGTAGTTTTTGGAAGAATTTTAAAGATCTTTGCAACTAATATGTATTTATAATGACATTAGTTTTAATATATACTCATATAAACATAAAAGCGTTACAAATAGATAGACTATTATATTAAGTTTAGATTTTTATATCAATATTTTTTATCAAGAAAATTATTTAACCGACCGTTTTAAACTTCAGATATAAGTATATAATCAATATAATCATTGAATTAAGAAGCAAAAAAGCATCAAAAAGAAACAAATAAAACGAAATGGGTGCTATTATTTCATTACCCATTACTATGGGTAGCACATTTGTTGCATCTTGCTTGGGTGGTTGTTGCTCTAATGTCCTTTCAAAAACTATGTCATCCCTGGGATCGAGCTCATTGGGTACAAGATTAATATATGCCTTCTGGTTATTACTAAATTCACTGATATCTTGGATATCAATGTCTGCTAATAAGTCGTTTCTTTGGCCTGGCCAAACATGTACAGATACGGGTGAATGTGGGTTTTTTACTGTTCACAGACTAAATTTTGCCCTTGGTATACTCCATTTATTTCTAGGATTTGTATTAATAGGAGTAAAGTCCACAAAAGATAAAAGATCAGATTTACAGAACTCTTGGTGGAGTTTGAAATTCATATCATATCTCGCTTTAATCATAATATCATTTGTAATACCAAATGGATTTTATGTTTTCTTCTCGAAATGGATCTCTGTTCCAAGTGGTGCAGTATTTATATTAGTTGGTTTAATACTCCTAGTAGATTTTGCTCATGAATGGGCTGAAACGTGTATATATCATGTTGAAATCGACGATGAAAGTTCCTCCTTCTGGAAGAAATTTTTAGTTCTAGGTACCTCAGCAATGTATACTGCATCAATCGCAATGACAATTGTGATGTACATATTATTTTGTCATCAACAATGTACAATGAATCAAACTGCAGTAACAGTTAATTTAGTTCTAACATGTTTGACCCTAATATTATCAATCCATCCAAAGATTCAAGAGGCAAATCCAAAATCTGGTTTAGCTCAGAGCAGTATGGTATCAGTATATTGTACATATTTGACAATGAGTGCAATGGCTTCAGAACCTGATGATAAATTGTGTAATCCTTTAGTAAGATCTAGTGGTACTCGTAATGCTAGTATCATTTTAGGTGCAGTTTTTACTTTCATTGCAGTCGCCTATACCACAACAAGAGCTGCCGCTAATAGTGCTTTTCAAGGTTCATCATCCAGTGGAGAAATATATCTACCATCTGATATTGAATACGAGGGTCTTGGTGGGCAGTCTAGGAATCAACTTCGTTACGAAGCAATTAAACAAGCAGTGGATGAAGGTTCCTTACCAGAAAGTGCTTTGTATGGCACGAATTGGTTGAATAATCCTAGTATGAGTAGCGCTCAAGAACCATTAGACACAAATGATGATGAATCTCAAGGTACGCAATACAACTATTCTTTATTTCACATCATATTTTTCTTGGCTACACAGTGGATTGCCATCTTACTGACAATCAATGTTGGCCAAGATGATGTTGGAGACTTTATACCCGTTGGTAGAACGTATTTTTATTCATGGGTTAAGATTGTAAGTGCATGGATATGTTATGTTCTTTATAATTGGACTCTTATAGCACCAGCATTCATAGAAGGTTTTGGTACTGATGAATATTACTAATTTAAGCTTTTTATTTATTCTTTAAATTTCATTTCAAATAGATGAAAATAATACATAAATATTTATCATATAATACACCCCCACCTTGATTAATTTTGGGTACAGGGTATAAGTGTGTGTTGTGTGTATTATCAAAAAAAAGCTTTCCAATGGTCTAAATATTTACCTGATGATCAATGAAGAAACCTAATAAAATGACAGTTTTCATTTATAACTTATAGTCTACCTTAATAGATTTTTTGTATGGTTTATCCACTTAACAACTATTATACTAACAATTTTCTGACGCGCGCCAGTGACATAAAGTTCGATACAGATATGCTCAAAAAAAAATATAATAAAAATTATGCTTATGAAATATATTACAGCGTGATTCATCGAGATAGATAGAGTGGTGCAACAGTGAAACATTTAGTAAATGAAATCACTAGAATCTAAAATCTTAGATATTATTTCAAACGATGAAATATATCTCAGATATGTATCAAAATTTACCTCTAATGATGGTCCTATCGAGCTTCTATATATCCCAAATAATTCATTCATTGCAAATTCCTTAGATTATAACTCGATTACAGATCTCTCCGACTATATGAAAACAACATTTATTGGCCCTATCCCGAATATATGGTCCACGCAACAACAATATGTTCTATTCAAACTAATGAGAAATGTTAAAGTATTATCGAGGAACCGCTATATTCGTCAAGCTATATTTAATGAACGCAGGTATTTTTATGGTATCAATATTGACCCCACTATAACAGACGAGAAATTTATCAAAGAAAAAATATATTCAACTTTAGTTTCAGATGATAATTCAAGGACATTGGGCAGCTTACAACCCCATATTGGGTTTACCCAATATAAAAAAAAATTAAAGAAACAGAATCAAAATCATAAATTAAAATCAAAGTATTTGAAACGATGTAATCAACTAGTTAGTTCTATCAGCACCAATAAATCAAAAGACAAGCTACTCTGTCAAGATCGGGCACCAGATAAATCTTCCTCTACAACCTTAGTTAATGATAAGTATAATAATTCATTTATTTGTGATACAGAATTACTAGATCTGTCTGAGCTTTCAACCTTATATACACCTATTGATTATTCTACTAATATTAAGTCTGATATCAAAAAAGATTCGCGTAAACAATATTATGAACAACAGCAGGCTGAGTTCTATGCACACATTGAAAGTCCCAAAAGATTGATCTCACTGAAACTCATGCAACCAAAACCACAACTAACGGTCGATGAAGTTATCCAAGACTATCCTATGCCTACCTTAGAAGAAAATGGAGTGTCACGAAAGTCATTCATATCGAGTACAAATATTTCCAATAATAATCGAGAAACCTTGTCAAACAAAAAAAATGGTGAAATTCTTTTTAGTGAAGAGGTTTTAGTATTGATTAAAAATGCAACAGACACTAAAATTCCCAGTTCTAAATTGTTCAATAACGAACCATTTGATACTGTTATTAAACAGAGATGGAAGCACTATTTCATGATAGTACAATCAATACCTTCAAAAAAAACTTTAGCTATACAACTCAGTAGGACATTTAAAAAGAAAAAGCAATATCAAATATCAACATTGGATAAATTATTTTTTAAAAAGTTGTTTGAATTCCACATAGATGATCATTCCAAAGTTAGTCTTTACAACTTAATCGATGATACCATATGTATTCAGAGGCCTGTCTGGGATATAAAAGATGGCAAAATCCATTTAAAACCAATTTGTTTATATGTATTAAAGTGTAGATCCAAAGAAACTGCATTTCGCTTATATAGCATTTTAACAAGTAGAATTTCGTATTCAAAATATCCAAAAATTGTACCAGTAGTTTTCCCCAATATTAAATTATCAATTACTATAAAAAGCGACATATTTCTTATAAAATGCATTAAGTTTCTCTCGTATCACGATAACAATACTAAAAAAATTGTTCAACTGCCAAAAGGTTATAGATTATTGGGAGGGCCTCTTCGACGTTTCTTTAATATTTTAATGATTGAAAAAACAAAGAAATTAAGGTACAACTTCACACCTAGCATATATAATTCAGGCCTTTTCTTAAGAATTCAAGAGGAGTTACAATGGTTTACTGACAGAAATATGGAAAAATTATGGAAGCTATATCCACTAACACGACTATGTCCAATTTATATTTTGGAACAAGAGGAAAACAAAGTTACTGAAGATGATAATAAAGTTAGTTCGATACAATATAAGAATATTGAAGGGTTCGCACTAGAAATATTTGAAAATTCTATTTTCACCAAACATTCTAAGACTAGAATAACATCTAAAATGAACTATATCTTTAATGCAAAAAATCTATTGTTTTTTACACCATCACCGAGGGCCACGCTACCCTTATCATCTAAAATTCTGACAGATTATATTGGATATCCAGAGGATATGAAATTGTTTATTACTACCGAACATGAATTGACAGGTAATATTTTGAATGTAGATCCCATTTTGCTAAATGATTTGGAACATATAGAATTGCTCAGTAAGGAAACAAAAGTAGAGCAGTTCTTTGAATTAGACTATTATGCTTATAAATGTTTTTGTAGAAGATTAGGATTAGTATTAAATTCCACAAGTTGCATCGATTTGACAGATATTAAGGATATATTTATTGAATCACCTTTGTTGACCAAACGAGATATTACTTATGAGGCAAAATTGAGAAATTTTAATAAAACTTTTTTTGAACAAATCGATTATCAGGATAATATATTACAATGTGTTCTGGTACTCCGTAACTTCAATAATCATTTAGTTAAATTACTGGTACCTTCTCCTTCAATTGCCAGACAATGGATGGTTGAACTTACAAAATTAAGAGACTATTGGAAACAAATTTCTAATGAGCAACTGCAGAGCCGCTGGGATCAGAAATATTGTGATATAAATCGTGAGCTTACTAAGATCACTAGCCCTCCAAATATTTCTATTATCAAGTATTGCGGAATGTTATTTGAAAAATCTGGAAAGCATAACACATTTACTAAATTTTTTGTCATTTTAATACCAGGATTTCTTCTTCTCTATAAATATAATGCTAGATCGTTTAGAGGTTATGTTAAAGCTAACATAAAATATATATTGCACCTCATGATCCCACTTAAACATGGCTACATATACTCCGGGAAAACTAAAGAGGATGATTTATCAAAACGAAACAGAGTGTTTGATCTAAACAACTTATCGCATGATACAATGCCACGAGTATATAAAGATGGTTGGCGGTCTTCTGAAGAAGATTTGTCGAGAGCATTCATTCTGCAACATACATCTTACTATGTAAAACAGGATGGTATTTCAAACCATGAATACTCTTCTAATATGAACAATGGTTATTTTTCTTCCATTCGGAAACTATATTTTAATTATTTGAAACAGTGGAACTATCCCAATTCTATCAAAAGATTTAATGAAGCCATTATAGTAAATCGTAGAAAATGGATTTTCCTTGCTCGATCGAGCCAGGAACGTGATATATGGATTTCAACCATATCCAAGGAAATTGAAAGGATTAATTAATTTAAATATATAAATCAATTTCATTTAATTCGTTCAGGTAAGTTCTCATTTTGGAAATTAAATATTTTTTTACAAATAACTCTATAAAAACAAAATTTGTGCCACTTTGATAACCCTTTTTGACAGTGGATTTTTGCAAAGTTCGTATGTCGGATTTAATCTACTGTTAGAACTTCCTTCTGTATCTGAAGACAATGCCAAAAAAACTGATTATCTTCATTATTAGTCTCTCTTAGTGATTGGTTAGCAATCTCAATACCTCTATATTGTTCCTTTATTAAACTAACATTTGCTCACTTAGGATATCTGAATTGATATAATTAACATTGCCTATACCATCATTATTTATATCAGGACTTGATATCTGCAACGTAGTAAGAGATAAGGCATCAGAATTCTCATCAATATTGTCGTTTGGATCAAGAATTGAAGATTCATCATTAGACACATCATCATCATCATCATCATCATCATCAAAATTTATAGTAAAACTGTAGCACAAGGCTTCTAAAAGACCATCCCAAGTGTCAATCTCAATGAATTCATTGATCTTGTCAGTATAGTCCATATTTAGGTATCCAATTTTTACTTTCAACTCATTTACTCTGCGTCTTCCTAAACATTTAAAAATATTGTAGTTTTGAAATAGTACAGAGGTTTCCTCATTCATATCTGAGTTTGATATTACAATTAGTCCTAAATTTTCAGTAATGGTCCCTGGGTATATCTTTTCCTTAAATATTGAAGGTTTAAATTTGTTACTAGTTTCCTTTGATTTCAATATATCGAAACTCTCGGGACCAGGTAGTATGTCATTCAAGTGACCGACATCGATCACATTTAAATCCGAATCAATTAAACAAATATGGAATAACGGGAATTTTATTGCTAGTGCTGCTAATGAATTGTGAATAATATTAAAATTGGAGTTCGTTTTAATCTTACTAAAATCGATTTGTAAAACAACCACTAAATCCTTTGGTCTCTCACGTTTAAGAGATAAGATCGAATTTACTGAAGTCATTCTTGAAGTAATCGTATTTTCTATATTTTCTTTAATATCGTTACTTTGAATTGTGAAACCTCTTCTAATGATAACTCTATCTCTAGAATGGACAAATGTACCAATTTCCACCATTCTACTTTCAGTTACCATACCTGTAAATGTGCCTAATCTATCATTACTATCTGAAACATTTCTCATAATAGGCGGTAATGGTAAGGTAGAAGAAAAATTGGACTCGTCAAAAGTTAAGTCTGAATTTAGGATAGCTGATATCCATTTCTGTATAATTTTACTAGAATTGCCAAGTAATGCCTCCGTTAAGTAAAATATATCCATTCCCATCTCAGTTTCTATCGAACATTTTAAAATAGATGCGTCTATTGGATCTACAGCTATTTGGTGGATTGGATAATAAATATGTAATTCTGTGAATTTTGTATGCAACATGATATTTTCATCTGATGGGTTCTCCTCGACCTCTGTATTTGCAATGATTATACAGTGTTTAAATAAATAACACCAGCAAGGTTTGAACGTCTTGGAGTCTTCTGAAATCATCATTTTGTCAACTAGTTTAAGCAGCCCAAAATTTGAATCTACTTCATTTCTTGAGATCTTATCTTCAAATTTATTTAAAAGGAACTCTAGAAAGTAAGATCTCAAAAGATGGACAGGAATTTTGCTGTTCAAACCATTTGAGCAATCCTTTGTATATTCAGAACGACTATCCTGGCCATAACTGTTAGTGCTAGATATGAAGGACAAAGTTGAACCTTTTCTAGGTGGATTATTATTTGGAATCTTTCTCGAAGGTTTTGCTAATTTGAAGTTTGATAGGTCATACCTACCTTCAGAATATTGAGGCCTTGATTTACTTAACGTATTAGTAAACATCTGATGTGAATTCTGCACAATTCCATGGACTGGAGAAACAGAACGTGAAGTGGGTGAGCTGATTGGTTGTTCAAGAGTTAGCGGTGGAAATAAACTAACACTAGTTGGACTAGGAATAGTCGGAGATAGAGAACTTGTGGCATCGCTGTTATTATTAATTAAGAAGTCTGAGATTAATTTATCCTTTAGATTTTCATCCCTAGGAATACAATTCATATCTGAGTTCCTTTCTTCTTTGCATTTCATACACGGAGGAAATAATTCATACATATTGGTTGACGATGATGTTATACCTCCAAATGACATCAGAAGGCATTCCTGATGACTCAAATGACCACATTGTAGTTCTATTATCCTCTCACCTTTGCTTCTATGAGATATTAATTCATTACAAATTGTACAACATGAATTTAAGAATGATTTTTTACTTGAAGTTAGTCTATGAGGATATCCGAATGGTGCTACCCTAGGTGGAAAGGTCTCACTCGGAGTGCTAAGAGTAGATTCTGATGATAAGCTTGTATTTGATCTTTGAAGCAGTTGTGAGTTGGGCCTAGGGAGTGAAGAAACTCTAGAAGGATGATGGCCACTTGAAGGTGTCATATTTTGTGGTGTGTGGGGAGAAAAAGATGATATAGAATGACCCATTGGTGACATATTTGTTGGTGTAGATGGCGTAGAAGTCTTCTTTTTCCCAGGATATAACTGAAACTTCATCAGTTTATCAGTCCATTTCTTGTATGTAGGTGAATGCTTATTAGGAGTGTTAGTTGTTCTAACATGTGATGGAGAACTTTTAGAAAATTGGTTAGTCTGAAAATTATTACCTATATTTGTCAATTCATATGTAAATGAATTCGTTGGAGTTTCTGACATCTCTCAATATTATCAAATCGCTGAAGAAATACGATATTAATAATGATGTTTGAATAATAGTATGTTCGTATTACCAACCCAATTACATAGATATTGAAGGTTGTTTTTTGCTCGATAACAGTAGACATTTTTCACGATCTGTGTTTGTTCGTTCCGAAAGGTAACTCAAAACAGACATATTACATAACCTCAACTCGCATTGATGCAAAAAATTACACGGCTATGCTTCGTAGATGACATTAACAGTAAACAAAGCCCTGTGAAAGCGATAAATGTATAGTTCCCTTAATAAATTGTTGTTATAGTTATATATTAGAATACTTCTACTTCCTAGTGTACTGAAATCTTTTAATTCAATATGATGTACCAGAGTCTATTTACATGAAATTATGTAATATAAATTCACATATTCTCACATCCAATGGAAGTTAATGTATACATCAAGAACCTTATTATCTTATCTTAATTGAATTTCTCGAACAATAGATAATAACGAGTTTGTTCTTGATTGCATAGTACATTTCCAAATAATCTGATTGAAGGGGAACACTACTTGAAAGATCAAATTATCACAAAATGAGGATATTGTACCAACTCAATAACATCTAAATCACAACATATTTGTTGAATTAGATAAATTATCCATACAACATTGCATGGAATAGTCTTTAACATGCCTGTATGATATTTATGTAATTGTTGACCTATTTATTCAGTTCTGGCTGTTATATTAATTTTGTTGTAATCAAGCACAACGTACAAAATGATTGAAAGAATAAAAATTTGTTCGAACTACGGAAAAAATTAATAAAACTAGTGAAAAAAAATTGCGATGAGCATCGATTTGGATATATGAAGAATATTCTATACATAAGTTATTCGAAATAACTTTATACCAGTGGATAGGCAACATTAAATTCCACGTCAATATATATATATAACTATGGAATTAGCTGTTTCTTACGAGGATTCTCAAATCTTATTAAATGATAAGAACATCTTACAAGACTCAGTTGTCGGCAAGTACAGAACCGCAGGTCAAATTACCCAAACAGCATTAAAATATGTTTCTGGTTTAATTAATGATATTTATCATTATAAGACAGTTGAACGTCCATTAACTATTTCTGAATTATGTTTGTTAACTGATTCCTTTATCATTACTAGATTAGATCAATACTACAAAAACAAAGTTAATGAAAGAGGTATTGCCATTCCAACCTCTATTGATGTCGATCAAGTTTCTAGTGGTTGGAGTCCTGAAGTTGATGATATGAGAAATTTACAAAATTGGAATAAAGAAGTTAAAAATGAAGAAGATTCTTTATTCTCAACTGTTGAAGGTATTTTAAAACCGGGTGATGTTGTTAAGATTACTCTTGGTGTTCATATCGATGGTTATACCTCTGAAGTTTCTCATACCATGGTCATTTACCCTGTTGTTGTAAATGAAGCTGGTGCTAATGTTCCAGCTGGTCCATTATTAGACGTGAAAGCTGATGCTGTTGCAGCTACTCATATTGCAATGGAAACCGTTGTTGCATTATTGAGTTGTGCTTTAACTCCAGAAAAATTACCAAGTTCATTCGGTACCTCAGTCACTGGTCATATAATTAGATTAGTTGTTGATACAATTGTTCGTTCATACAACTGTGCTGTTGTTCCAGGTTCCCGTGTCCGTAGAATCAGAAGATTTTTAGCTGGTCAAAATGAAGGTATCGTCGCTGAAAAAGAATATAAAGGTGTTATCTGGACTGAATCTCATCAAGAAGCTCAACTGTTATCTAATACCGAAGTTAAGGATCTATCTGTTGCTACCAATAGTAAGGCAGTTACTCCATCTGCTGTTCCAGTAGATAATTTCACTGTCAAAGCAGGTGAAGTTTACATGATTGATCTAAAGATTGTTCCATTAGGCCTGACTACAAAGAAAGGTTTGATTACTTTAGAAACTGTTGATTCTGCTAAGGGTAAATCTCACAGAAAGGATGAATTAGTTGCCAGATCAGGTATTTTTGTTAGAGATTTTGCTCAATCTCATGCATTAAAATTAAAGACTTCTAGAAAATTATTAACCAGCATTGATAAGAATGGTGTTTATCCATTTAAATTATCTCACTTGTCACCAAATTTCCCAATTATTCCAGATGAAAGTTATGAAGAACAATTAACTGCATTAAATCAAGATTTAAGATCATATAGACTTGGTATGAGTGAAATTTCAAATAACTACTTATGTGTAGAGACACCAATCGAGATCGCCAAATGGGTTCCATGGGACCATATTTTAAAAGTTTCCAACCAAAATGGTATATTGAGTTACGATGCTACTGCAAGTTTGACATTACCTGGCCATGAAGTCCCACTACCAAAATTAGGTATTTCTGGTTTAAAACTAAAATCTTTAACCAGATCTACAAAGGAAACTATTGATTTGCCAGTTGTAAGAGAATGTACCACTGTTTTATTATGTGATAGTGATATCAGTTCAGGTGATAGACCAGAATTATTAAGATTAACTGGTGGTTCCAAGACTTCTCAACCAAGTTGGGTTCATTCCAAACTTGAATTAAATAGCCAAGATTCAATTGTCCAAGGTATTTTCCAATTAGCTACATTAGTCAAGGATAAGAGATTCGGTTTACTTGTTAGGGAAACACAACCAATGAAATCTGTTGTTAAACAAGTCAAGGCTGAAGAAAACGGTATGAAACTTTAATTTTTTTTTATAAATTATATTGTAAATTAGTAGTATATAATTCAGTCGAAAAACAGATTTCTAATGGGAGTGAGGAAATTATTACGTAAATATGTATAAGTATAATTTTTTACAAAAAGTGTGTCATATTAGAAATTTTTGAGTTAATTAAATAACTTCGTCATCATCGTCGAATTCATCATCACCAATACTTAATGAAGATCCAGCAATTTTAAAATTATCAGGTTCTTCAACCATTGGCAAGAATTGGAATAAGCAGTAAGCAATACCACTTAGTACTAGGAATAATGCGGTAATCAATTTAAATGGACCACCATGGAATAACATAATACCTAATAAGATATGCAACAAACCTCTACCAAAGAAACTGAAATAAAACGAAGCATATTTGTAAAGATTTGAAGGTACTTTAAATTCCAAATATACGATCAAAGCTGATAAGGCAATTGCATATAATGATTGAACGAATACATTAAAATCTGTTACTAAAAAAGTTAGTTGTGAAAGAGAAGCTAGTGTGGCTAGTCCACCTAGTGTTAGATTCGCAATTTTAATAGCCCTTTTTGGGAGAACACCTGACATTTGTATAAAGGATTAATTCGTTATTTTCTTAAACAGTGTTTTATCTCTTTTAAACTTCTACTGTATTCGAGTATTTATATTGAATTAGTATATGAAACGAATGTAATAAATAATTAAGTAAGTTTGAAATTTTCAAAGGGGGTCCATCGAAGATAAAGATGAGCTACGCGAAGGTCGAATCTTAACAACTGACAGGTATAAAGCACAGACAGAAACAATTTCTCATTTGTTGATAATAGATATAAAATATTGATTTGTAGCGTAGTTTATATCTTATTATAATGGAAATGGTCATATTATGTAAAATAATTAATATATATTTAGCTAATTACAAAAAAAAGTATGATACCATGAAAATTAAAATAGAGAAATAAAACATTTAACACAGTTTACTCTTTTTTTTTCTTTTTTTACACATATAATGGTTATAATATTTATATTAATAAGAAGGAAGGAAGTGACAATTTGATGGGGGGAGAGTGGGGCAAAAAAAAAAAGGTAATGATAAATAATTTCAATTATTATTATTATTATTATTATTTTTTTAAACATATAACTTATTTATTTTCAGCAGCATCATCATCAGCATCATTATTTTCTTGAGCTTGTTCTTCTTGGTTATCTTCAGACATATCAGAAGTCCATAAAGTTAAGTTATCTCTTAATAATTGCATAATTAAAGTACTATCTTTATAAGATTCTTCTGATAAAGTATCTAATTCTGCGATAGCATCATCGAAAGCTTGTTTAGCTAAGTGACAAGCTTTATCTGGAGAATTTTGAATTTCATAGTAGAAAACAGAGAAATTTAATGCTAAACCTAAACGAATTGGATGAGTTGGAGGTAGTTCGGTTGTTGCAATTTCTGATGCTGTTTTATAAGATTCTAGTGAAGCATTAGTTGCTTTTTCCCTAGCATCTTCACTTGAAAATTCGGCTAAATAACGATGATAATCACCTTTCATCTTGTAATAAAATACTTTAGATTCCCCTGTTGTAGCAGATGGAATTAAACGAGTATCTAAGACGGATAAAATGTCATCAGAAATTTTTGTTAATTCTTCTTCAATCTTTGAACGATATTTTCTAATTAATTCAACTTGATGCTCAGCTTTTTCTTTTGTTTCTTCTTTTTGTTCAATTGATGAAACAATTCTCCAAGAGGCACGTCTTGCACCTACAACATTTTTGTAAGCAACTGATAATAAATTACGTTCTTCAACTGATAAATCTTGACCAGAAGAAGCGACATTTTTCATATTTTCTACCATTTCTTCATAACGTTCAGCTTGTTCAGCTAATTTAGCTAAATAAACAGAATCTTCACGACTTTCTGACATTATGGTTTAAAATTTTTAGCTCTTAATTATTTTCTCCACAAAAAATCTAGTTTATAGTTTTTGTTTCTCTGTGAATGAAAATGATTTGATTCTTTAAATTAACAAAATACTAAAAAAGGGGGGTTAAAAAATTTTTTTTCTCTTGTTTTATAATCTGAAATTAGTGAAAGAGAAACAGAATAAAAATCAAATATACGTTTTTCAATTAGTCTCTGTAGACAGAATATTTAGAATACAGATGTTAAAATAAACTGTTTAGAATTTTACACAAGAAAAAAAAAAGTGAGGACTAATATCATACAATGTCAATTTCCTCTAATCTAAAAAAAAAGAAGCTAAGGTGGCGTTGTTTGATTTTGATTCAGACGGGGGGGGAAAACCAATTCTCTCACAAAACAAAATAAAATAAAATAAAATAAAAAAATGGTCCAATCATCCAGAACACCGGCTGCCCGCGCTCCGCACACAGCGGGAAACCTCCTTCTTTTTCCTCACGTGGTTTGGTTTGTTTTGGCCTGTCACAGGAAGTACATATGCTATTGGTCGTGTGTGTAGTGTAGGTGTTAAGTGTTCTGTTCGACTTAACTCCGTTGGGTTTCACGACAGCCAATGATAGAATAATATGCTCAGGTCGCAGTTTGGATGCAAGAGAAGGGAAAAGAAGGAAAAGAAAAGAAAAGAAAAGAGGTGAATACAATACAATACATCTAACGATGACTTAATATTATGGTGCTACGCTTGTACGATTTTTTTCTTTTCTTTGGCAGTTGTATATACGTTGTTTCAGTTGCGGTAGATTTACGTAACCATCCAGTGTATCGCTTTAGATCTGGGTAAATCTGGTATCTCAATCACGTCACGTGTCTTTGTAACAACCCAGTTAAGGAAAAAAAAATCAATTAGTAATTGTGCAAAGATGGTGAGAAAAAAAAACATCAAAAGAAAATTATGAATTGCATGCGAGATGCCAATGCATTAAATATTAACTTAACTTATATAGATATTTTAGAGGTCTTTAGTTGATTTCCATCTTTTCTTTTTTAAATTCTCTAGTTAGCACATCGATTCTGTGGGAATTTTTATAATATTTAAAAAAAAATATTTTTTTCAAACGATGCCAGTTACTCAAATTACAAATCAAGATCAATTCACTGATTTAACTACAACTGAAGCCGGTGGTAAATTAATTGTTTTATATTTCAATACAACATGGGCGGAACCATGTAAACAAATGAATGAAATTTATGATGCTATTAGTGAAGAATCTTCCAATAACAATATTTCATTTTTATCGATAGATGCCGACAACAGTTCAGATATCGCAGAATTATTTGAAATTTCTGCTGTTCCATATTTCGTTTTAATTCAAAATGGTACTATCTTAAAAGAATTGTCTGGTGCTGATCCAAAAGAATTTATGAATATTTTGGATGAATGTAAAAAAATTATTGAAAATAATGGTTCTGATGCACCAAAACCAGATACTGAAGATACTGAAGAAACTGAATCTGAAGAAGAAGTGTTTGCAAGATTATCTAAACTTGTTAATGCCGCTCCGGTTATGTTATTTATGAAAGGTACTCCATCTGAACCAAAATGTGGATTTTCAAGACAATTAGTTGGAATATTAAGAGAACATCAGGTAAGGTTTGGTTTCTTTGATATTTTAAGAGATGATTCTATTAGACAAAGTTTAAAAACTTTCTCCGAATGGCCAACTTTCCCACAATTATACATTAATGGGGAATTTCAAGGTGGATTAGATATTATCAAGGAATCTCTGGAAGAAGATTCAGAATTCTTCCAACACACTATTCAGCAATGAATAATATGAAACAAAAAAGCATCTCATATTTTGAATGACTATAAAAAATAATGAATAAAAAAAGTTGCATACAAAGTTCCATTATAACCATTGGAATACCATTTTTAATTACATTTATTCTACATCACTTTATAAAATAAACTTGGGCAATATATGATAAATTAGTATATTAACAAATAATTTTTCGCCAAACACATGATTTATACAAAATTGACGTTGTCCTATTTTTTTTTTTTTATTGTTACCACCAGTACGATGAATTGAAACGCGACACGCGTAGTATATTAAATAATATCATATTATTCTTGATTTCACGATAAGAAGCATTTTATATATTTTATATATTTTAATTATTTATTGAAGATTTCACACTGATTCCAACATTATTGATTTTAGCTATATATTTGTTCTTAGACCGTTAATTGGATAAACAAAATAATTTTAAAAAAAAGAGTCATATATATATATAGATCTATTAGATGGCACCAGCAACACCGAAAGCATCAAAGGTTTTACAAAATGAAAATGCTACAAACTCTTCAAACAAGAAGATGAAACAGTCAAGTCTGTTATCATTTTTTTCTAAATCATCTTCGACTCCAATAAAGAAAAATGGATCGTCTTCAGCCCCATTGAAGGATTTATCTACAAACAAATCAGATTCAAATATATCAAAATCAACTAAAGTGGCAAAGATTGAAGAATCTGGTGAATTCCATGAGCTTGCTCCTACCCATACTACCACAGACCAACTTAGTATTAGAATGGATATAGATGGTTATAAGAATAATTCTGAGGAAACTATATCGAATGAGAATAACCCTATTGATCCAGTTTCTAACTCTGGGGATAAAAGAAATAGAAAAAACATTAGTTATAGAGAAAGTGATGACGAGGATGATGATATACCTGAAGAAGGGGCTCCAATTAGTAAAAGAAGAAAAAGAACTAAATTATTCACAGATGACGATGATGAAGACGATGAGTATATACCAACAAAAACTGAATTGAACGAAGAGCAGTCAAACGAAAAAGAAGAAGAAATGGATTATGTGAATAGTGAAGACGACGATTATGAAGATGACGATGAAATTCTAGCACTATCAAGTAAACCTAAAATAACGAACCCAATAAAAAAGACGTTTGCAAAGACTTCTATGAAGTCCAGCTCTCCATCGATCTTTACCAGACCTAAAGTAACTATTCCATCAAAGCCAAAAGCCAAATCTAATAACTTCAATAAACAAAATGAAGAAAGATATCACTGGTTAGTAAATGAGGAAGATATTCAGCATCGCTCACCATCTGATCCTGAATATGATCCAAGAACACTATACATCCCTGGTTCAGCCTGGAATAAATTCACAGCATTCGAAAAGCAATATTGGGAAATTAAATCTAAAATGTGGGACTGTATAGTTTTCTTTAAAAAAGGGAAATTCTTTGAGTTGTATGAAAAAGATGCTCTGTTAGCCAATTCACTATTTGATTGGAAATTGGCTGGTAATGGTCGTGCAAATATGCAGTTGGCGGGTATTCCAGAGATGTCATTTGAATATTGGGCTTCTAAATTTATAGAATATGGTTATAAGGTTGCGAAGGTTGATCAAAAGGAATCGATGCTAAGTAAAGAAATGAGAGAGGGAACAAAAGGCATTGTAAAGAGAGAATTAGAATGCGTTTTGACAGCTGGTACTTTAACAGATGGAGATATGATTCATTCAGACTTGGCAAACTATTGTTTAGCAATAAGAGAAGAAGCTGGTAATTTTTATTCGCATGATGAGGGTTCGACTGATCAAGAAACTTATCCTGACAGAATATTTGGGATATCATTTATTGATACATCTACTGGTGAGGTACAGTTAATTGAATTTCAAGATGATAGTGAGTGTACAAAATTAGATACTATTTTGTCTCAAGTCAAACCAAAAGAGATTATTATGGAAAAGAATAACTTAAGTAATTTAGCAAATAAGATTGTGAAGTTCAACGCAGCATCCAGACCAATATTTAACGAAATTAAGTCAGAAGTTGAATTTTATGATTACGAGAAAACTTATGATGTACTTACAACAGACAATGCAGAGTATTTTAAGGATATTGATAAATGGCCAACAATTTTGAGGAAATATTACAATGACGAGAAAAAGGTTGGTTTCAGTGCCTTCGGAGCATTATTATACTATTTGAAGTGGCTACAGTTGGACAAAAATCTATTATCTATGGGTAATTTGAAAGAATATGATCCAATAAGATCTCAAAATTCACTTATTTTAGATGGTGTAACTCTTCAAAACCTGGAAATATTTAGTAATTCATTCGATGGTTCGGAAAAGGGTACCCTTTTCCAACTTTTTAATAGATCCATTACACCAATGGGTAAAAGAATGATGAAAAAATGGTTAATGCACCCACTCTTAAAAATGGAAGATATTAATAAAAGACTTGATAGTGTAGATTTATTTATGTCAAATCTCGAACTTAGAGAACAATTTGAATCTATTTTTAGTAGATTACCAGACTTAGAAAGGTTTTTGGCGAAGGTTCATACGTGTGCCATTAAGGTAAAGGATTTTGAAAGAGTAATACAAGGTTTTGAAGATATTACCGAACTTCTAGAATCTATAAAGGAACCTAACTATGAACTGAAAGGTGCATTGGTTGTATTTTTAAAGCAGATCCCCGATACTTTGTATAGTAATGTTAACAGTTGGACCAATGCTTTTGATCGTAAAAGGGCTGCAGAAGAAAATATTATTATTCCACATAGAGGTATTGAATCTGATTTTGACAACTCATTAGATGAAATTCAAGCACTAGAAAATGAATTGAATGAATTGTTATCACAGTATAGAAAGGAATTTAAATGTTCTAATATTAATTATAAAGATTCAGGTAAAGAAATATTCACTATAGAAATTCCTATTGCAGTTTCAAAGAAGGTCCCAGCAAATTGGATACAAATGGCAGCTAATAAGTCTACCAAAAGATATTATTCAGATGAGGTGAAAACTTTGGCAAGATCGATGGCAGAAGCCCGTGAAAACCATAAAACATTAGAGGAAGACCTAAAGAACAGATTGTGTAAAAAGTTTGACTCCTCATTTTCCGATACATGGACACCAACTATCCATGCTATTTCAAACATTGATTGTTTGCTAGCGCTAGCTAAAACCTCAGAATCTCTTGGCTCTGTCGCAAGTAGACCTATTTTTGTTGATGAAGTTGATAAAAATACCGGGGAACAGTTAAATGGTTTCTTGCGCTTCAAACAGTTGAGACATCCATGTTTCAATTTAGGAACCACTGTTGCGAAAGATTTTATTCCAAATGATATAGAGCTAGGAAGGGACCAACCTCAGTTGGGCTTATTGACTGGTGCTAATGCAGCTGGTAAATCTACAGTTTTAAGAATGACATGTATTGCTGTTATTATGGCTCAAATGGGCTGTTACGTACCATGTGAATCAGCAACAATGGCACCAGTAGATAGAATTATGACCCGTTTGGGTGCAAACGATAATATCATGCAAGGTAAATCAACTTTCTTCGTTGAATTATCAGAAACTAAAAAGATATTGGACCTCGCAACAAGAAGATCTCTGCTGGTGTTAGATGAATTAGGTAGAGGCGGTTCCTCTAGTGATGGTTTCGCCATAGCAGAAGCTGTTTTGCATCATGTTGCTACTCATATCCAGAGTTTAGGTTTTTTCGCTACGCATTATGGTAATTTAGGTCTAGGTTTCAAATGTCATCCTCAAGTTAGACCGATGAAAATGGCTATTTTAGTTGATGATAATACAAGAAATGTAACTTTTCTTTATAAATTAGAAAATGGAGAAAGTGAAGGTTCTTTCGGTATGCATGTTGCTACAATGTGCGGAATTCCCAAGACTATTGTTGATAATGCACAGATAGCTGCAGATAATTTTGAACATACAACTAGAGTTATAAAAGAAAGGGAACTTGCATCGACTGTTATCAAGGGTAAGATTGTAGATATACCGTTGGGTTTACAAAGTGACTTCGTCAGATTAGTATACGGTGATGGTTTGAATAACTCTAAGTTAGGTACAGGTGAGGGGGTTTTGATTTACGATAACAATGTTAAAAGAAATGTATTAAAGAACATATTCCATATGATTGAAGAGCTTGATGATTAGCATTTTTTTATATATATACTACTTCTTATTATTTTCAAAATTTCTATATATCATTTTATATCTAATTTGCCGAACACTATTATATAGATAATTAATTAAATTATTTTAATTTTTAGGTCTATTAAATATGTCTATGTCAAAACCAAGTGAGAGAAACAAAATATAAATAATTTAGATCACATAAAAAATATGCGATTTGAAAACTCTCTTGTGAAAAATAAAATAAAAATAAATGCCTTTTTATATCATTGGTAAAGGTACATATACTTATTTAAGAATACTAAATACATCATCAAATGGTCCTTGTTTCGAAGTTGATATCTCATTTGCTACAGGGAACATAGCATCAATACTTGTAAAGTCCAGGTTTGAGTATTCACAGTTATTCTCTGCTTTTTTATCTGTGATATCTTCACCTATATCCGTATTGCTATCTATATGATATACATTTTGCAGTACTGAACCTGACCTATTTGTCCCAAAATCATTTACAGATTGTTGATTTGCCAATGTACAACCAGAAATAGATCCAGGTAGAGTTGTTTCCGAACCAGCATACGCATGTTTAGCATATGGCTGCTGATTTTTATTATGTGTATTGTCCACGCCAACTGCACTTATTAAATCCATTTCTAATATATCAGAGTACCTTTCAGAATACTCTTGAGGTAAATAAACTGTACTTTCTGGATCTATTGATTGTTGAGATCTCATTATGTATGACTGTGTCGGATCTGATGAATTCTGTTGTGCTGAAGAAAAAGATGAATCTGCTTCAATATCAGCAGGACTCGTTAATAAATCATTAAAATCATCTAAATAAGACTGGCCCTTTTGTAATGTGCCAGATAATGAAAGATCAAACGTACTTTCTATTGCTGACGATAGTGTAGATGTGCTGACAGATCCTGTTTCTTTCAATGACTTGTAAACCGAGTTCTTGTTTGATCCTGTCCTTCTGGCATATGGTGACATTCCATTATATAAGACATTTTTTGGATATTTTGCAGTGACAGCAGACATTGGTCTTTGAGATGATTTATTACAAGGGTTGCCTCCATAATATGCTGCTGATGGTGTACAAATAGCTGGCGAAGAAGGCATAGAAGAAGAAGAAGATATGTAAAATCTTGTTGTTGTGGGAGTTATTACCCTTGCCGATATATCTCTGGATATTATTTTATTGAAGTCCATACTGGCATCATTCTCATCTTGTTTAATTGAGTCAAACTTATCTATATTCTCATTTTTACTAGGTATTATTATATGTTGTGGATAAATATTATTAATTTTGTTTTGTGAAGATGCTAAATTATCTTTTAATGGAGTAGATTCTGCTTTTCTGTTATCGATATTATATGTAATTGAATTTGATTGTAATGAACCATACATCTTTAATTTTTCGGACATACTATTCTTATCATGATCAGGAACTTCAATTACAGATTTCGTCGTGGTTGAGCAATCTGTAACCGTTGAACCATTTGATTCCAAAATACTAATTGTAGGTTTTGTCTTTTGTTTTTTCTTATCTTCAACTGTATAATTAACAAAAACAGTTTCACTAGTACTTTCTTTTAAAACTGTAACATTTTTCTTTATCCTTTTCTTATTTTTCATTTTATTTGTTATTGGTTTTAATGTTATATTACTTGGATTATTATTCACTTCATCGATGCTGTTACTATAAGAAGAATTGTTAGTATTCATATCATCAAATGTTTCAATATTTAATATCTGATTTATCATTATATCATTAGTGCTGGATTCTTTGAATTTATTTGTTTGCCATGCGGCTAACGAGTCTGTCAGAATACCAACACCAATTGTACTACTATCATTAACAGTAGGCATAGTAAGAAAAAGGATGAGCTTGTTGTAATTTTTCTGTTTTTTAATTCAATAGATGTGTAAAATACAAATGAAATAGTATTCGTTGTATATTTTCTTTAATATTTATAATAATAGAGACCTTGGATGGGCTTAAGCGAATGTACCAAATATACTATTTGTATCTGGAGAATAGGTAATTAGTAATTTACTAAATAAAACAATAAAAGATTGCTTAGTGTTTATTTATTTATTTAATTTAAAATCTTTTTTAATTAGTAAAAAGCTTTTGAAAACATCCCTTGAGATAACATTAATATATAACTTGAAATGAAGTTCAAAATGAAACACGATGTTATCTCTATTTATTAATTCTGAAATACGCCAATTTCAATTTCAATTTCAATTCATGAATTAGCGAAGGGACCGAAAAATCACAACTGAACTGCAATCCGCTATAATGACCTCACCCACAATGAACACAGCATGATTCTTCGTAGGATGGAGTTTAATGTCTAAGCGTGTTGTTCAGAGTAAAAAAAAAAAAAAAAAGATGAGTAAAGTCAATTACATGTAAAATTTCTGGAAAACAAATCTAGCAGGGCAAATTTTAGCTCCTGAAAATTAAGTGTAAATAGAATTTTTGCATCATACATATTTGAATCTGCTTACTGAAACAGATGTTACCATATTTTTTGGAATGTTTAGTAATCTTCACTGAAAGATCTGTAGTTCGAGGAACCTGAATAAAGGATTTTCAGGTACAAGGCAGAGCATAAAATTTTTCGAGATTTCACTTCTCCGTTATGATATAAAATAAGATCTCACTAAATGTCAAGGGAAACGAGAAGAATCTTAAAAAAGATCTCAAAAAATAACCAGCAGAATAATTTGTCCGAAGAAACTCTGGTGAAACAAAATTCCCAGATTTCATATTTCATATTTTTTTTTTTACTATTGCAATCCCCAGATCTCGTTTGTGGGAGAAATATTTTATTTTCTAAGAAAAACGAGTAGAAGACCCGCATGCGAAACATTTACAGTATTTTTCAGCTTCCCTAATAATAGCATAGAACGAGCGAATCTCATTTTCTTTTTTTTCTATTGAATTTCGTACCAGATTGGCGTCCTGCATAATTTATACTTATCGCGTCGCGTAGATTGGAATAGAGTTTTTCACGTTAGTTTTGCGAGATAAGACCGGTCCAGCAAATATTCCCCCACTGGACCGTCTGCGGCTTTATTCACTGAGGTCAATCAATTTTTTTTATTTTTCGCGTAACATAGTTTAAAAAATTGTGTTTTTCTTTTCTGTTAAAGCGTGAATCCAAATATTATTTTTTTTTATTTTAACTGTGATTTAC
Organism: Kazachstania kunashirensis; assembly: GCA_003708465.2. Lineage (NCBI taxonomy): Eukaryota > Fungi > Ascomycota > Saccharomycetes > Saccharomycetales > Saccharomycetaceae > Kazachstania > Kazachstania kunashirensis. The sequence continues at coordinate 87,380 of PPOH02000229.1, forward strand.
TATGCTGGGATGGGCAAGGAGACAGGAATTTTTTTCAGTCCGAGCTCTTTCATTGGACATCCGCCGGGAAATCTCTAATAAGGTAGACAAGTTACCGAACCGGTGAGTGGTGCGCCAAAAAAGTCTTGGCAGGACTCTCTCTACATCTGGTTCTAAATCTTGTACATAACTTTTTTTCTTCCCTTTCCTTTATAATACGGGCTTTCGTAGCGGCTAGTTCAAACCAAAGTAAACTTTAACCGCTATCCCACATCGTAACTAACTTAACTTTCATCTCTGCATTTTAATTAAAAAAAAAAAACTTTCTTTCATCTCTGTTAATTAATTTTTGAAATTTTTTGTGAGAATAGTAATCATAATCGTATATACACCTGATTTTACTTTAAAACACATCAGTTTCAGGGATAAATATAATAATGCTTTATTTCTTAATATGCAATTAAATAACTCTATCAAAAATTCAAGATGTATACGAGTAAGTTATTTACTGTTTACTCTTATGTTTCATTAATGTCTCAGCGTGTGATAACCCTGGCAGATCTAATGATACTCTTGCTCTTTCTACACTATACCTGTTATCCAATTGATTAGATGCTATCATATTCTCTCTCGTACGATCTAACGATGTCCTTATATTTGATCTATTCATACTTCTTCTATGAGAATCCATTGATCGTAATGGTTGTCTGCTTGAAGATGATGCCCATCTTATATTTTGATCATGTTCTTCACGTTCTTTATCTTCTTTATCAAATGATTCCATTGGGATCTCAGTTACAGTAATAGAATCAGCAGAATTACTAACTGATCCAATAACTGCACGGTCACCACCGAATTCATCATCGAAAATATCTTTATCCCTAGTGAATTGATTACGTTTAATTTTTTTCTGATCTGGATCTGTAGGATCATAATTATCCGGATAATCATCATAGTGACCATCTGCCCACAATTCTTTAATAATATCAACGTCTGTTGGATTGATCATTTGTTGAATCGTATTAAATGTAAATCTTGGTAACATGCAAAAGAAAACACCAATAATTAAAACAGCCCAAAACGACGGAGTTGCAAAAACTCTTGCAGCAGATTTATAAAATTCATAACTGGATAATGAACTTGACCAAATACCAGTCCAACCAAAATAAACGGCAATAGATAGTACAATAAATAATCCGGTAAACCAATCCCATCTCCTTTGTCCAATTAAAACATACATATTACATGCAATAACTGCAATACCAGTAACAGGAACACCAACATAGAAACGATGATCTAATCCTAAACCATTTTGAGTAACAATCATATTACGACGATATATCAAATAGGGGAAAAAATAGCAAATCAAAGATTGATATAAACCATCAAACATATACCAAATAAATTTAGTCTGATTCCAGTCTTTTCTTAGTATACCAGAACGATATAATTCAGGAACCGCTAACGAAATTTTATCCGAAACATCTTGATCAAGGACACCCAACAGGATAACAGGAACAGATGTAAATGCTAAATTGTAAAATGTCAAATAAGTGAATTCAAAAAGATATGAACCATCAAAATCATTATGAACACCATACCAAAACAATGCCATTGTAAAAATCAAATTTTTATAGAAAAATTGAGGAATCATTTCAGCTAATCTTTTGTAACACCATTTACCATGAACTAGCAATAGTCTTGTTAAATATCTAAATTGTCCTATAGCAAAATCAGAACACATAACTGCTTGACGACCCTCCTCACCAGCAATACCAATACCAATATCAGCAGATTGAATCATAGCAACATCATTGGATCCATCACCAATGGCTAAAGTCATTACATCTAATGATGTTTTGACTAATTTAACCACTGCAGCTTTTTGGGAAGGCGAAACTCTACAACATAGAACAGCTTTACAATTCTTACACAACAATAAGAATTTACGTCTCATTTCAACGCCAAGTAATGCTAATTTTAAGGCGTCCCCATCAATAATAACTGCAAAGTCACCTTTTGGAACATCATGCTCTTTCTTGGCTTGTTCCAACTCTTCTTCTGTACCAGACATATTAAAACTTTCATGTAAATATTTGGTAATTAAATTCATGACAACTTCTTCTGGTGTGTTACCCATGTCAGTCACATCATCTCCAGCAGCTTTAACAACTAGAAGTTCCATATCAGAGTTTAACACATTACAAGAAAAACCAATATTAATGGCTGTTTCAACTTTATCACCAGTCAAAACCCAAAGTTTTATACCTGCCTCAGCCAATAAGGCAATAGATTCAGGTACACCATCTTGTAGACGATCTTCAATAGCTGTACCACCAAGCAAAACTAAATCACGTTCAATCAACTCAGAGACTTTATCCAACTCATCTTCTCTATCGACAAGAGATTCAGCTGCAAGGTTATATTTTTCATTCCAAGTTTCATATTCTGACCATGAAATTTCCCTTTGTGCAACACATAATGTTCTTAAACCTTCAGTAGCAAACTGTTCTAAATGTAAAGCTGTTTTCTCTAATAATTCTTCATTATTATTTTTACTATCAAGTCTGGAATAGATTACAGAGTCCGCACCTTTACATAGCAAAAGTGCTGTTGGATCAGCATTTGGACCAGATGGAGGGATCTTAACTATGCAACTCATTCTCTTCCTTGTAGAATTAAATTCCAAAATATTTAGAATTTCAAATTCCTTTTGAAGACCTTGTACTTCAACCACAACACCAGTTTTCTTCTTTGCAATATAAGAAAAACCAACATCTCTGGCAGTAGTAACTAAAGCTGCCTCATCTGGAGATTGTGCTTGAATATCTAATTTATTCGGATCTTGTTCATTTTTCTCAATCAAAGCAGTATGACACAAAGCTAATGCTAACATGAAATGCTCACAACATTTCTTTTGAACATCTCCATTAGCCCCACCCAAGTCATTGGTAAATTCTTTAGAGATAAAAGTTAATTCGTCAGGATAAAATTGAGAGTTATCGGAGAGACTTTGTAGCTCCTCAATCATTACTTCTCTATCTAGAGCAATAGCTGCTTTCTCACGAAGTCCTTCATCGTCCACATCTATACCTTGCCTTTTTCTTAATCCAGCAAGTGCTTCGGTATATGCACGACCATATGATATACCATTAATTGTACATTTCTTAAATTCCATAACATTTTGAGTTAATGTACCAGTTTTATCAGAAAAAATGTACTCAACCTGACCTAAATCATCAGATATATTCCATGATTTTGGTGTACAGGGATAATCTAGTTTTACATTGTATAACATGACATCTAAGTAAATGAATATAGCTTGTGCTGTCTTAATAATCTCAATCGAGATATACAGAGATATAGGAACCAATGATTGATATAAGATTACTGCGACCCAAAATGAGATAAAACCATTGGTGGCTGGACTGCCACCAATTGTACCAAATTCAAAGAAATCTCTCGATCTAGGAGTTTTTTTATAATATACCCCATTCACGACACCAGCTATGAAACAGATAACGAATAAGAAAATGAAATTAATCATGACTGATAAATTTAATTCTCTTGATATTCTTGATTTTTTAGTTGGTGTTACACCGGAATTTAGCATAATCTTAGTATCATCACCTGTAAAAATGACGAGAGCCATTACCCATTTTGTGTTTCTTAAAGTACAACCACGAAGTAATAAATTGTTAATCGAGATAGGTTCATTATTTAAAGTATTATCATTAATATCGATCCATTTCAAGTTCCCTTGATATGAATACAAATTCGCATGAGGTCCTTCACTTTCTATCCAAAATTTCGATCTAGTAATATCACGCGATGTTCTAATATTTGAGCTACAATGTAGAGCTTGACGAACTTTTAAGTTTGTTTCACCATCCAAATTTTTTGTTTCTACATAGCAACCGCCATCAATATCGGATGTTGATAAAATAATTACATCTGCAGGTATTTCTTCGTTGTTATGAATACGAACTATATCACCAACACGAACATTTTTCCAATAATTTTTCTTAAATTTACAATCTGCTCTAATGGGTAAAGTTTTATCTAAAACAGTTGAAGTACTATTAAATGGATCATCATTTTCATTATAATTAATATTATCATAATCTAAAGAAGGACGACCAAATTCCAAAGAAGTACGGGCATAATCTGCCGAAGGTCTATAACTGTGGTATGATTCTAATGAATTTCTTGGTAATGATTTCCCAGTTTTTTTTAACCTCAGTTCTCTTATTTTACGTTCCTTTCTTTTATCTTTACCAGACGATGTAAGATGTTCATTAATGTATTGGAAAAATCTTATCATGAGCCTTGTATTTGCTTTCTTAAATCTTCTCCAGAGGGAAACATTATCAAATGGAACATTTCCATTCTCGACACCATCCAATATATGAGTTTTCGTATTATTAACCTCTAAATCCAATACAGTTCTTCTAGAATCCTCAACACCATCCTTTAATGCAGTTAAAATAATAATGACAATGATTGGGACAGCAGCCAAACCAGGATTTGCGACACCAAAAATCTGGAAAGCACCAAGGATAACCAGTACTAAGAAATAAACATTAGCAAAATTTCTAAATTGAAACATGATGTTTTTCGGGAAGAAAGATAATGGTGTATATTTAGTTGTTCTAATTTTATTACGAGAATAATCTTGAATTGGCAAACCCTCTTCATCTAACAATTCTTTCGGTAATGGCATATTGAAATAAACCGATCTTAATTCAGAAGCACGATGACGTCGTGCGGCATCTTCTTCTTCATCTATATGGCTTCCATCGTTAAATGCATTTGTTATGTTTTTTTGAGCCCATTTTAATGTATTTGATCTACCAAAATTAGTTTTATTACGATGATCTCTTCTTGTACCGAAACGCATTTTTTTAGTCTCAGGTGTAACATCTTTTGTATTCTTAGTGGATAAGTCCGGATTTTCCTCAGTATCAAATATTTCAATTTCTTCCAAATTAAGCATTGGCGTCCTTTGAAATGAATTAGCATCACTGGTATTATTTAAATCATCAATATCATCATTACTTGTTAAACCTGAATCGTAATTTTCCAATCTATCTGACGATTCAAATTGAAAATTATCAGCGAATGGCGATACAATATTTCCATTACCATTATTTCTCGTCAAGATTGGAGGATCTTTGTTTGATTCAGACATTCTCGCTCTTTCAATTATAGTGTCCAAATGACTTAAAAATATGACAAAAGTTAAAGCAAAAAAAAATTAGAGCTGTAAAATATCTGATAAATGCAAAATGAATGTGTAGATATATTGTTCTAAATAATAACAAATGTGAGTGAGATACGCGACAATTAATGGATATCAAATCTGAATCAAAACCAGGTAGATCAAGAATTTTCTGTCAAATTTTCGCAACTAATTTTTCAAGTTTACCTAACTATATTCAAAATGTTCCGAATCTTCAATTTCAATATCCCACATGGTGATGAACCGCGTAATTTTTAGAGAAGAACCGCGTCAGTTTCCGAAAAATTTGGTTTCCGCGGATCAAATTACCATCGATTTGATTACATACAATGAAAAGAATACAATGATACTAAGTTTACTTATGTAGATTTTATGTATGTATATAATTCTATTAGAATGAGATACTAGGATTACTCTTTGTTTGCGTATGCTTTTGTCCATTGCTTTGCCTTTGCTTTAGCACCTTCTTCATTTTTAATCCAATCCTCAGCCACGTCATTAGCCAGTGGATCATTTGGATTTGGTGATGCTAATAATGCTTGAACGGATAACAAGACAGTTCTAATTTGTAATGCAGGGGACCAATTTGTCTTTAGGATATCTAAACATATACGACCCAATCTATCGATGTTTGGATGATAAATTTTTGTTAAGAAACGCACTTTTGGTGCCTCCATTGGATAATCATCTGGTAAGTAAAGTTCTAAATGAAATATACCCTTTTCATATGGAGAACCTACTGGGCCTTCAATGGTAACCTTGAAATAACGTAAATTATCGTCATGTGGTTCTGCTGTGATACCTGGTACTGGATCTGTTATTAATCTTTCAGTTTCCTAAAATACAAAATTCTGAACACTACTTTTCTTCATGAATAATCCGATGATTCAGCGATTTATCGTAAGTAACACACATAAAAGAAAATATGTTAAATACAATTTCGAGAAAAACATACGAAAAAGAAAAGAAAAGAAAGTCGATATTATACAGTGAATGGTTAGTAAATAGAAATTCCTCGGGTAAACAAATTTTTTTGGAACTACATCCAATTAGAAAGCTATTACACTACATACTTTAATAATCCTCTTTGGTAGAGATGCCATGATTGTGGAAATTATATTTTGCAGTTAAACTGTGTTTCTATATTTGCCACTTACTCATCGATCTGATGTAAACTTATAGCCTTTAGGGATTTATCTCCCTTTCTGTTTCACATCGTAAATTTAAATTTGTTTTTCATGACAAAGGAATTCGTGCGGTGGGGTAACCATCCGCACTGTAGGACTGTCATCTGGCATTTGACATCAGGATAGCTTGCAGCAGTGTTGGCCAGGGTAGTCATCGGTGAGTGTCGTCGATACAATGAACTACATGATGCTATTGCACGATATCTCTTTCTGTGTTGTTGATTCAATTCTTCCCGTCACAAGCAACTGGATATTATTTCGTATTAGCACAAAGTAAGGTAAAAAGGGGGTTCTCACTTTGCAGAACAGTTCATATTGACAATTGAGGTGTAACGAATATGAGATCTCCCATCTACAGATTATATTACACATTATTAATGGATATCTTGCTTGATAATCACCATATTATTTTTGAATTATTACTAACGCGCTCCATTTTGATTCGTTGTTAAAAACACCGAAAGAAACGGTCAGGGTAATGAAACGCAAAAATTTTTCAACTGAAAATTTTTAGTCAAACTAGCGAGCATCGGCTTCACGATTGACAAATTTGTTTAGTTAACCAATATAAGCAAATACATAAATGTATATATTTTTTATGTTTTTCATTTCTTGCCTTTAGCTCGTAAATCCTATTTTCATATTACATATTTTTTCCATCATTAGTTACTATAGAGAGCTTGAATAGATTCAATTATACGCTATGAGTGAGAAAAACAGTCGTATCGCTATCGTTAGTGCTGATAGATGTAAACCCAAAAAGTGTCGTCAAGAATGTAAACGTTCTTGTCCAGTGGTCAAAACAGGTAAGCTTTGTATCGAAGTTACTCCAACATCCAAAATTGCTTTCATTTCTGAAATTTTATGTATTGGTTGTGGTATTTGTGTTAAAAAATGTCCATTTGATGCAATTACAATTATTAATTTACCAACAAATTTAGAATCCCATACTACTCATCGTTATTCTGCCAATAGTTTCAAATTACATAGGTTACCAACTCCAAGACCTGGTCAAGTTCTAGGTTTAGTCGGTACAAATGGTATCGGTAAATCAACAGCTTTAAAAATTTTAGCTGGTAAACAAAAACCAAATTTAGGTCGTTTTGATGATCCACCTGAATGGCAAGAAATTATAAGATACTTCCGTGGTTCAGAATTACAAAACTACTTCACTAAAATGTTAGAAGATGATATTAAAGCAATTATCAAACCGCAATATGTTGATAATTTACCAAGAGCAATTAAAGGTCCAGTACAAAAAGTCGGTGAATTATTAAAATTGAGAAAGGAAAAAGATTCTGAAACTGTCAAACGTTATATTAAAATTTTACAATTAGAAGCTGTCTTAAATAGAGAAGTCTCAAACTTATCTGGTGGTGAATTGCAAAGATTCGCTATCGGTATGTCATGTGTTCAAGATGCTGATGTTTACATGTTCGATGAACCATCTTCTTATTTAGATGTTAAACAACGTCTAAACGCTGCTCAGATCATCAGATCATTATTAGAGCCAACCAAATACGTCATTGCTGTCGAGCACGATCTTTCCGTCTTAGATTATTTATCTGATTTTGTTTGTATTATTTACGGTGTTCCATCAGTTTATGGTGTTGTTACTTTACCATCTTCTGTTAGAGAAGGTATTAATATTTTCTTAGATGGTCACATCCCATCTGAAAATTTAAGATTCAGAACTGAAGCTTTACAATTCAGATTATCTGATGCTGGTGAAGATTTAAAGAATGATGCTACTCGTGGTTACACTTATCCAGCAATGAGACGTACTCAAGGTGATTTCATCTTAGAAACTGAAGCTGGTGATTTCTCCGATTCTGAAATTCTTGTTATGATGGGTGAAAATGGTACTGGTAAGACTACTTTAATCAAATTATTAGCCGGTGCTATTCCAGCCGATAAAGGTTTTGATGAAATTCCAAAATTAAATGTTTCCATGAAACCACAAAAGATTGCACCAAAGTTCCCTGGTACTGTTAGACAATTGTTCTTCAAAAAAATTAGAGCTCAATTCTTAAACCCACAATTTCAAACTGATGTTGTGAAACCATTAAAGATTGACGATATTATTGATCAAGAAGTGCAACATTTATCTGGTGGTGAACTGCAAAGAGTTGCCATTGTTTTAGCTTTAGGTATCCCTGCTGATATTTACTTGATTGATGAACCATCTGCTTACTTAGATTCTGAACAACGTATTATCTGTTCTAAAGTTATCAGAAGATTTATTTTACATAACAAGAAAACTGCATTCATCGTCGAGCACGATTTCATTATGGCTACATATTTGGCTGATAAAGTTATTGTATTTGATGGTACTCCATCAAAACATGCTTTTGCTAGAGCTCCAGAATCATTACTAACTGGTTGTAACAGATTCTTAAAGAACTTAAATGTCACATTCAGAAGAGATCCAAACTCCTTCAGACCAAGAATTAACAAACTAGATTCCCAAATGGATAAGGAACAAAAATCTACCGGTAACTATTTCTTCTTGGATAGTAACGGTGTCTAGGGCAATGCATTGAAATCCATGAACTCTATGACAAAAAATCCATTTTTTTTTAAACCACTATCATTTATTTCTCCATCTTACACATTAAATCCCAAAAAAAACGAATAATGAATTATTTTTAGCTATTCGTGGACTTGTAAAAGTTTTTTTTTTGGGATTATGTGTAAGATCTGAGATACAGTGAAATTACCGTTAATTAGATAGAGTACATAAAACTATTTTTTCCTTCTTACAGTCCATGGGTTTCTATTTTATTTTTATTAATTCATTTATTTATTTATTTATTTTTTGTTTTAAAATACTACCTTTGTAGTTCTTTGTTTACAAGAAATTCTGTAATATACGTTTATTTTATTTATATAATATATGATGCAAAAACAAGTGTTATTTGTATGATCAAAATTTTATTATTCATGTATTACTTCATATATCTATAAGGTTTCATTTTTAAATATTTAATACACAATAAATTGTTTCTAGGTTAAGTGTATATCTCAATAATCCCATAGCAAACACTGCATGTTACGGTAAGGAATACGACTAAACATGATATGTAATGCCATAATGGTGCATAGGAATATCTACTAAATAGAAGCAATAAACTACCACCTGTTAAAAGCAATGATATTATTAAAGAAATAATAACAATACTGATCAATGCTTTAATGTGCTCAATTTTTATTTTCTCTTTTTCTTCCCTGAATATTGTCGAAATGATTGAAATACAAATCCCTGATGTGAGACAAGATGCAAACAATGCGAAAAGGTACATGAATGATACAATCTCATCATGTTTGAATTCGTACATCGAATCAGAATCATCTAAATCTTGTTCTTGAAATTGAATCAATTGTTGGATATCTTCGTAGTTATTATTTACTGTATCCGTTGACGCTACACTATCGTCATCATCAGAGATGATAGATCCATATCTTGACCTTAAATCATGATTAGTAGTATCACTGTTATCCACATTTAAAAAATTTCTAATCTTTTGACATATCGCAAACATGTCATTAACAAACTTCCTATCAAACCTTAGAAACCCGTCACCAGAGTAATTGTTTGAATGGGTACCATCTTCATCAATGTCAACATAAAAGGTATTATTCGTAAAATTCGTTTCGTCATCATCAAATTCGTTCCAATACCTAATTGGTTCAGTGTTTGGTAAATCATTTGTTCTTTTTCTTCCTCTAACAGTTTCTGGAGAGGAGGGACTTCTAGGTTCAGATTGCAATCCTCCTTTCATTTTCAGAATTTGTTTCCCAAAATGATTATGTGTGTTATTTTCAGTTTCGGTATTTTTATACTTTACTTGGAAGTCTTTTGTACATAGTGCTAATACTTTGTCTTTACCTAACTCAAAGAACTCACTGTCTTTCAATGCACCACCCTCTTCAAGGTCATACTCATCTTTCAAGGCATATGAAAATAAATCATACTGAATATCATTAGAATTGTTAACAGCGTAACAAATATTCCAAAGCGTCGAATAGGATTTCATAGGATAGCATTGAATTTGGTTTTCAACTAATGAATCATAGAGAGTTGATAATCTCAGGTCCTCTTTCGAGATTTGGGAACTTACTGAATCTGACGAAAAGTTACTACTCTTGTTAGATAATATTTCTCTTATTTCAAAAATACAATGTGGCAAAATTGCGTTGATGTCAATATCAATATCTTCGTCTAATGTAATCAAATACGTGCTATCCTTTGTATAAGATACAAATCTCGTCCTTTTAAATGTAATTTTATGATCCACAAGTTTTAGGTCCCTAGATTGTATCCACTCAACAGATAATTTATTTAAGGGTGATAATTTCTGATTTTCCTGATTTTCTTTATTTTCAATACTGTTTAATACATATTTTAGAGGAAGAGTATTTGTAATAATATGATCCCTCAAACCACCCACATAACATTGTAAGAGACATTTAATTGCAATATCACTATGAACCAAAAAACTTGGATGTTCATTATAATTATTGTCCGATAGTAGATTTTTAATATAACGAATGTTGTCAGATGTTTCTTCGGATGGAACTAATAATGCCATTGTTAAATTTGACGTCAATGTGGGAGATCCATATTTATTGATTTTAAATTTTGTATTTCCAACTAAAGAAGACAATGATGCGGCGTTTCTAAGTTCATTATATGACCTAACGGATCTTGCAGTATTAATATTTGCCAGGTTTAGAATATATTCTGAGTTATCCACAATTTCTCTAGATGTTGAAATGATTTCATCATTTAGAAGTTGAAAGTTAGACGAAAGTAAAATAAATTTAAGTTCTTCAGTATTTTCATTAGATAATAAAAATCTATTAACATAAGTAGATTTACCCCAAAATAATGTATCAAATTCTATAGTTGAAGAAATTTCTTTATCCAATGGTTCAATACCCTGATTAGTTTCGATGTTCCTTGCAGTTCCAGCTGTAACAGGAACTAATGATGATTTAATCACGTCTAAATTGTTACTAGTTTTTATACTCAAATCATTTAATACATCAAATATTAAAGAAATTTCCAAAAGATAAGGGTCTAAAGTCAACACCATAAAAGATACACCTTCATAGCCAGTAGTTAATTGTTCTGAATTTTTTAAGGTATTGATGTAATCTTCTGCAGCTTGTCTCCCTTTTTGATAATACTTTATAAATTTCTTGAATAATTTTCTGGTTGCAATCTTTTGTAGAATAAGATATTTTGACAACATTTTTAATTCTTTATTACATCTATTAGTAGAATGTCGTATAGCTTTAATTTGTCTCTTTGTTTCATCTGGACTGACACTGTGAAAATTTGGAATAGCCAAATTTTCAGAGTATTTAAGAATTAGATTCTCAATACCAATAATTTTTGATGAAATTTCTTTTATTTTCAAACTTGTGAATAAATTGACAGAATTAAACTGCTCTAAGAATAAAATAGTACATCTTTTTAGATTTATTTGATCTGCTTCACCATTTAAACCATCGGTTGTTGCCTTTTTAATGGCAACCTTCAGTTTCTGATAATCTATATTATTATGTCTCCATTGCGTTACAGATTTATCTAATATTTGTGAACCAAATTTCATAGTTTGCTAAACAAACCTTCTTTTTTATGTAGTTGTTTTTCAATTAAATGTGAAATATAATATTTAAGTCAGTCTATCAAATGCAAGGGGTGGTTCTATAATAGCCTATACTAAAAGTAATAAAAAGAAAGAAGGAAAGTTTAAAATTTTATGGATTGCGGTTTTTAATGATATGTTAAAAATTGGAGTATCCCAATCAATTAATTGCTTGAAACATCTGTTAATAATGATGATGATCATAATATATATTTATATGACTCTTCTATATACATAGGAACTGCTGCCACAACCGATTGTTAGAATCACGGAGAATTACGAGATAAAAAAATTGAAGATTTTTGATAAGAGGGTCACCCGAAAATTTAATAATAAGTGTGAATAATACTGTAAGTTTGTAGGAATAATTATGTGGGGATTGGAGCAGTGACTTTTATTATACTGCAAATAATGACAATGCCTTGGGAATGACCCAAGAATATTGTTATTTCATCAACGTTTTAGGATATTTCAATCAAATCAGCTTCTGACGTACAAACTATTCCATAAGAAACCGAAGAAAAAAAAATAAGACAACAATTATTGTTTTATGGTCTTATTGTGTTCTTAATGGTAGGCAGACATATATAATATTGTTGTAATAATTTTTTTGAGAATTAGTCTGATCATTGGGTACACAATGGGTTATATTATGGTTCTCATTGTGTATATCGATTCTGTTTCCGTCTTTTTAAACACAAACTAAATATGAGGTCCTCTTTTTGCCCTAGGATATCTTTATAATCATGAACCTAAAGCAAGAGTAACATAGACTCTTGACATATGACTGTCCCCATCTTGAGGATCATTTCTGTTATTCGTCAACATTATTTAGGCACGTGATGCTTATACGCACTTGAATTTTAAGGATAAATATACAGTAATAGCATTGTAGTAATAGTTTATGCTCCTCTTATAAAAGACACCATTCTATCGCAATAGTATTGATTGTTTAAACGAACTTAACATTTGCCAATTTCTTTGAACTTTATTGTTTATGCTAGCGCCTTCTTTGAGTTCTTAATGTTTCATTAAATTTCCTACGGGAAAATAAAATTTGTGAAAAACAAAAGAAAATGAAGCTCATCGGATACAAAAGTTTACCATCCTTGTAAGCTTAACTTCAACGAAGTAGAACGCATAATCGAAGATATACAGTTTAATGAATGTGAATATATATAGGTTTTCACTATGAATAACTCAAGAGGTAAAGATAATGAAAACAAACATATACCGAAATATATTAAAGCGAAGCCATGGTACTATGAGTCTGCAGAGTCAGAAGATTATTTGGTTCACCATAGACAGTCACAGAATAAAAAAAATGCTTTGAATATCGATCAAAACGATCAACCCCAGTTAGGACAGGGAATTAGAGATTCTTTTATCCATAATGATCTTAATCAGAGTCACCATCATAATAAGAATCTGATATGTACAAACTGTGGTGCATTTGACCATGTGAAAAAAGATTGTATAGAGAGACCACGTAAGATAAGACAACAATTATCGACAGGGAATAATCAAAATAATAATGTGATAAATGAAAAAGAACTAGATTGGGATGCAAGGAAAGATAGATGGTTTGGTTATACAGGTAAAGAATATGATGAAACGTTAAGAAAATGGGAACATGATAAAAATGAAAAAAGTTCAGACAGTACGAAAAATAATGAAGATAAAGAATATGATACAGATGAGGAAATAGAACTTAGAAAGTTAAACTTATTCAAATATCAGGGTGCCACTTCCAAACAGAATAGTGTTAATGATACGAGTGTAGTTACGACAGCTGTTCGTTTGAGGGAAGATAGAGCTGCTTACTTAAACGATATAAACTCTGATAAAATTAACTATGATCCAAAGTCGAGACTATACAAAAGTGAAGACTTGGGTTCTGTGGATGAAAAATCAAACATGTTCCGTAGACATTTGACAGGTGAAGGTTTAGAACTTAGTAAATTAAATCAAATTGCAAGAGGAGAAGCAAAGAAAGCAGGTATACGAGATGAAATATCGGATCAAAAGAAGATCGACCATATATTAATTGCTAACCCAACTAAGTATGATCTACTAATGAAAAAACAAATGAGGGGAGAACAAAGAACGACTGGCGAAGGGAAAGATAAAATTGATCTAACGAAAGCGGAAGCCAATAAGATAAATGGTACAAAACAGGATAAGAAATCAAGGGAGCAATTAAAAGATATGTATCAATAGTTATTCTACTTATCTTCATTATATATATGCATAATATCATTACTTACGAATTACTAAAATTTTTCAGAATTATCAGTAAGCGATGAGCTGAAAAATTTCAAATTATTCGATGGGCTCAGTATATTGAACTATAGACTAGAACTTAGTTTTATCATAAAAATTCGAGATAGGATCCCATTGAGAAACACAAGAACACAAGAACAAATATGGAAAATTCTGCTTTCATTAAACAACTGTCTTCTAATAATAGAAATGTCAGAGAAAAATCATTAGAGGCATTGCAAAAGGTTCTTGTCACTGATAAATTGAAAAAAGCTAAGCAAATCCAATATGAAAAGCTTTGGAAGGCTTTATATTATACAATGTGGTTCAGTGACCGTCCAAGACCTCAACAACGTTTAGCTCGTAAGCTAGGTGGATTGTTTGCTTTATATAGTGAATCCAAGGATATTGATGCAACAGAAATTACTCTCAATGATAAAGCATTCCTAAAATTCAGTAGATCATTCTGGAAAATCATGGCTTTAGAATGGTTCAACATTGATCGTTTCAGATTAGATAAATACTTATTATTAGTTAGAAGAGTTTTCTTTAATCAATTAAAATATCTTCAATCTAGAAAATGGTACCCAGAATTGGTCGACATGTATATTACTAAAGTTCTAAAACATTCACCATTAAGTGGTTCCATTAAAATTGTGAATGGTATTCCATTTCACATTATCGATATAATGTTAGATGAATGGGAAAGATTGGTTTCCAATAGAGATGACGAATACGATAATGATGATGAAATAACAGACGAAGAAGAAATTACAAAATTGATAAAAAATACTCCAATAATTTTATTTATCGATGTTTTCATTGATTTACAAAAGGATATTTTGAACAGCAAAGGTTTAAGAAATAAGATTAAGGAAGATCTATTATCTGATGAACGTTTAATCAGATGGGGCGTTATTGAACAGGTTCTTTCTGAGGATAAAAAAGATGCCGAAGAAGGTGAAGAAGTAGAACCTGAAGTGGAAGAAGAATGGAAAGGTTTTTAAACACTAAAAAAGATCGTAAAATAAAATTATTGATTATTATATTTTATAAAATTAAGCATATATTTCTTTGTCATTCTGTACAATATACTACCTAAAAAAAACCCGGTATAATTTAAAGCTAGAAACACCCGCAACATCACTATTAGTACAGTATCTCTATGTTTGAGAGATCTTGATGTGAGATACATTAAACTCACCTTTGTAATAAAATAAATAGTATACTATCTAATGATACTACAGGTGACACTGTCATCTACGTTTATAAAAACTGATAATCGTGAAACATGATGTTTGGGTGATGAATTCTCAAGAACGCGAAAAAAGGTAAAAATTACGGCTAAGTTTGTAATAAAATGTCAGAAAGTCACGTAGAAGTAAATAAGTTTTCTGAACAACGTACGCAAAACTTGACACGTTAACTCTTTGAAAAAATATGGGAAAATTACAGCAAATGGTGAATAGCAAGTTTACATATATAAAACTTGTGGTAAAATCGGTCTAGAAGACTAGAATATATAAGAGGAGTTTTCTTATTAATTTTCACTATCTTTATTTAGTAGATAAGATAATAAAAAGACAGACATAAATAGCATAGTAAATTAACGATGGCAGAAGAAAAGACAGAAAACAACCAATTCGAAAAGGTTATGGATGCTCCATTAGAATTCGTTAAAGAAGGTAACCAATTTTTAAGCAAATGTAAGAAACCAGATGTTAAGGAATACATGAAGATTATCAGAGCTGTTGGTATTGGTTTTGTTGCTGTTGGTCTCATTGGTTATGCTATTAAATTAATCCATATTCCAATCAGATATGTTATTGTTTAAATAAAATGTGTATGAAAAAAACTTGATTTTCTCATAATTACACTTTATTTTTTTTTAATTAAACCTTACAGCCTAGTATGAATTCAACGAATAAAAGAAAGGAAATCTGTTAGCAATATGTACAAACTTTGTCTTTCTACTTTTTTTCGGTCTTCTTGTGTTGATCTGATGGTGAATAGTTTATACACTTTCCAGTGTCAAAGCAAAGAGACAAAAAAAAACACCCACACTACTTATGTATCTATATACAGTATTACTTTTTAGCATTTTTATAGTAATAGTAATAGTAATAATAATATTTTAAATAAACTATCTTTTAAACATTGCAATTGATTGCATGAGAGACCAATTTTCATAATTGTTGGTATCCCCCCACCACAAATACGGATCAGAAAATACAAGATGTAATGTAACCAGTTTGTCGACCATAGAACTGCAGAAAATAGTATACTGTCCGGTAAGAAATAGAAACGAAGGAAATCAAGTACAGACACAAATAATCTACATTATCCTCTTGCTAATAAGTCTTCCCAAGGACAAAAAGAAACAATATGACTAGAATATGAAACAAGTTGTATACCCATGGAAGCAATTCCACGAAGTGTAGACTATGACTATTGAACCAATTGATCTATGAAACGTAACTAATACACTGAACATCCCTCCACACGAATATTTACAAACAAAAGAAATTCAACCAAAATTTCTTTTGCGAACGGAGCACTATATGGAAAGAAACGGCACTCAGAACACTTCGTATTGTGACCTGCTCCCCATCAGTACTGTGCCTCACACACAAAGCCGGCATGTCCTTCTTGTCTGAATTCAGAAATAACATTTCTATCTGAAATGAAAATGTTATCACTCTGCGGCTGTCCTTAGCCATACTTTCTAAGTCAGCTGCCAATTAATTTTCCTAATACGGAATACTGATCGATTTTCAGCCGTCGTGCACAGTAAACTCCGCAGGACAGCTATTATATAATTCTGAAATTTGCACTACAGCAATGTGAATTTTATTCGCCCACGATAATCTTCAATGAAAGAAAAAGTAACCGAATAACCCAATACTTTGACACAGGCTATTGGTTGCAGGATTTGCAGCTTGATTTGCTAAACTTCTTCAGATGGGATAAATCCAAATTTTTCGATTATATGAAACAAGAAACAAACATCTTTAAATTGTAGCTAACTTGTATCATTTCTCTCTGGTTGCTGTTTGATATACTAAATATTGTAGTGTTTGAAATATTATTGTTCAAGACTATCCCCCGGTTAAGATTTATACTTGTCCGTCTTTTTTGATTTGTCTTTTTTCCAATATTCACCAAATCTTATTATACATTTTGAAGTACATACTTCCAATATAACTAACTCCCTCTTTGAAACAGGAAAATATTGATCTTCAAGTAAAAAAAACTATTTTTACATTACTTTCGCTATTAGGTTGCAGTTTTTATTTTGTCTACCTTTCTCGATATTTATAAAACCTTTCAAAGATAGTCCACTCATTTTTTTGCGACATTTTTACGGTATACCATTTCATTCTTACTAAAATTATTCTTTTATTTTAGATCCGTATACAATCTTACGTTTACAGGAACAAGCATATATCAATAAATCAAATCATTCATTAAAAATATGAATTCATATAACCGATCGAATACGATACCAAGTAATTTGAAAATTCCAAGATCAAGTTCAACTTCTGATCTTTTTGATCTAGGCGCTAATACTCATTTTGAAATGATTTCGCATGCTAATTTACCTAAAAAGAGAAGACATTTATTTGTTCTACCATCTAATTTGAATAATAAATCATCAATGAGGAATGATTATTCAATAAATCATTTGAAAAATGTACCTTTAAATATAGATAATTTTGAAATTCCAAAAAAATATTCAACTCAAAAAAAATTAACACAATACCAATTACAAAGACAAAAAATGAAAAGATCATTTATGTTCCCTAATGGTGAAAATTTTACACCAAAGAAATATAATGACAAGAGTCTCAAACCAAGAAGAAAAATAATATCAGCAAATTTGAAACATAATCTTTCAAATTCTTTAAAAAATGGCTCTGATGTCAATATTCGTAAATCAATCTCAATGACATCGATACCTAATACACCATCATATCATAGACGAAATTACTCTGATTCAGTTAATTACTCTCCTCAATTCATTAATAAAACAAACAATTTCACATTAAATACCGTTTATTTACAATCCCCAGTAAATTCAAAGAAAAGTACAGATACTGAAAATTGTATGAAAGAATCCTTAAACAGTGATATACAAAGTGATAATACATTATTAAGTGAAGATTGTGATCAAAATGATATATTTAAGCCAATGACAAAACCGCTTATAATGTTACATGTACCTACTTCAGGGAAGATAGTTAAACCCGACGTGATTACACCAAAATCATCATCAAGTGAAACTGTGACAAAAAAGGATTCTTCGATCGAATCTGAGAACAAGAGGATGACAAATCCACCAAAAGAAACAATCACATCAATTACTAAGTCAAAGGAAATAAAGAAGAGAAAGACAAATCCACCAGAAGAAAGTATCACATCAATTACTAAGCCAAAAGAAATAAAGAAGAGAAATGTTGCATCTGGATCAAAATTGAGTTCTTTTTTCAAGAAAATATGGGGTGGTTCCTCTGACTCTCATAATACGAAACATAAATTACATGCACCTATCCATGTTAATTCAACGAAGTCTGACGATGGCGTCGAAGTAGATACAGTACTGGAAAGTATTTCTATTACCTTAGACATTGACAAAGAAACTCATGAGGATTTGATGGACACAGATCTAATTTTTGATAGTTTATTGTTGAAAGTGAATAATCCTAAACTCTTGAAATCAATAAATCGACCTGTAATTGTGGAAAAATCAGAGTTTACTGCTGAAGTATCTGATGATATATCAGATGAGCTATCAGTAGAAGATACCAATTTTGTAGATTATGGCTTAATAAATGATTTTGCTAAACTTGGTGAATTTATCAATCTCTCAATTTCGGAAAATGAGAATAGTATTCCGCCAAGATCAACTAAAAGACCCCAATTAAGGTCAAAGGAATGTGCATCCAGTTTTTATAACGCTCAACCAAACATTGTCAAGAGACTTCAAGCACAATTTGATACCGTATTATTCGATAACGTACATTCTGCCTTGTCACATGTTTCATCGAATGATAGTAATGTGAAAACTGTGAGATTTGCTAATGAAGTATATTTAACAGACACATATTCACCCTTTGATTATGAAAGGAGAGATCATAAATTCAGAGAAAAAATGGTGAATTTAATGCAAGGAAGTAATTTAATTTTCTTTGAGAACGTCAAAAGAGAACTTAATGAATATAAGAGAAATGAGATGATCATTCATGAACAAATGACACAATACACTCAATTCTTTGATTGATAATAATTTCGCATAAAATGTAATTATACCAACAATAATAATCATACCCCATAATCTTTCAATTGCATACGTTCAATTCAATTGTATAATAATATTTTATAATTTCTTAAGTTACTTATTCCAATCTATAATTTCAATCGTTTACTCACAGCCAGAAATATTGCTTTAAAATCTAGAGAGCGCTTCAAGAAAATTGCAACTCAATCAGATATATAATTCGCACAATTTCATAAAAGGGAAGAGCTAAGTATTAAATGGGACCAATAGCTAAACAGAGTTTTAACATTTTGTATTAGTCTTATATATACTACCAGAAAACAACCATTTCATTACACATTTTAATGGAACAAGTGAAGGGATTCTATAATACGATTCTTAAGTCGTCACATCCGATAACGTTAGCTTTGCATTTAGCAAGTAAGACATTTCCAATAGTCTTCTACATATTTGGTGACTGGTTTACAGGATTCACAGCTCAATTTATTATTATTGTATTGTTATTAGCATTTGATTTTTATTTTACGAAAAATGTCAGTGGAAGGAAATTAGTTCAGTTGCGCTGGTGGTATGATTCTACTGTCACAAGAACATCAACATTTGTTTTTGAATCGTATAAACAATACCCAGGTTTAGGTCCGGTAATCAATCCAATTGACTCAAAGCTTTTCTGGTGGTCTATGTATTTGACTCCCGTGATTTGGCTTGTTTTTGGTATATTATGCTTATTGCGCTTAAAATTATTTTATCTGTTATTGGTAGCAGTGGCATCTTGTCTAACGGGTTGGAATACATATGGTTTCTCTCGTTGTGATAAATGGGAGCCTGTTAATGATAATGGGAACAGTGAAGATTCTTGGTTCCAACTTCCAGATTTTGCTGGTTTCGAAAATATATCGAGATTGGCAAATGTTCGATCATTCTTCCAAAGAACCGTTGGTTCCTCAAACGTATAAATATGTAACCAACTAAATATAAACGATACAAGAGTAAATCTAATTGACATAAAATTTAAATAAATAAAAGGACCCGTTTGAATTGTGATATTGTTATGATATATATGATAAATTAAAAATGTTTACTAGTTACGATATATTTTATGAGAACACTTATCTTCTTTTATAAATACAAGGTTTTAATAACCATTTACCTTCCGCAACCTTAGTTCTTTTATCTTCTAGTTGTTCTTTTTCGGTTTCAACTTCAATAAATTTATTTCTTCTTTCTAATTTAGCCTTCCTTTCTTGGATAATATCCTCAGGTGGTTTGAAAAATTCAAATCTGGTGAACATTTTATTAGAATCATCTGTTTTCTTGTGGAAAAACCCTAATAACTTTAATGCATTAACGAATTCATCACCTTTCTCATCGGAAAATCTTGATTTGATTTCTGATATCCATAGTTCACCTCTTGGAGCTAAAATTCTGTAGGCCTCTTTAATAAAATCTAAAAAGTTGGTTCCCATTAATGATAAACAAAATACAACAATTGTAGCAGATTCATCCTTTAATGGGACGTGACGAACATCGGCAACAGTTATTCTATCGTTAATTTTCTTTAAATCAAAACTATGTACTACATGGTTAACTTTCTTTCTGCCTTTAGCTTTCTTATTCAGTTTATTGAAGAATTGGTTAACTTCTAGTGCTAGAGTTGCTTCCCCGCAACCCATGTCAGCAATTACAATTTGTTTGTTAGGGTATAAACCGGGCAAACCGCCTGGTGCATTTATTATTTTCTTTGAACGTAATTTTATTTGATCGACGAAAACATCAACAGGATTTTCTGGCCATGATTGAACTTGAGATCTAAAACCTTCATGATATTCATCAAATAATTCAGGTTGATCAGATATTAGTTGCAATGCATCATTGGAAGAGATTGTGTATAATTGTTCATTAATCCATCTAAATCTTGAACCAGACAATTTTGCCATCATTTTTTGTTGCAGAGGTGTTAATTTTTTCATGTTTTGTTGAACAGCAGGTTTTTGCACTGTTGGTTTACTAATTTTATTAATTTTCTGTGTTATTGGTTGTGAAACTTCAACAGCTGGTTCTTGAACCTTTTCATCGTTATTTTCTATAGTATCATCAGAATTTAATTTTTGCTTTTCTTTCTTTGGAGGCTTCTCTTTACGTTTTCTTAATTCCTTTCTCTTTGAATTTTTGAAGAGGATTTTATCAGTTTTTAAATCCCAACCTTCAACTTTAAATAATTCCATCTTTAATGTTGTAATATGTTTATATTTTGGGTTATATAGTTATTTTTTAAATGTGATACCTTTTCTTATCATTGTTGTTGAAAATTTTCAGAGAGCTCATCTCATCGGATAATCAAAAAAAAAGCTGGAAAGCAAAAAAAAAAAATGTGATAAAATGTCAGTAAAGATTATAACTTGTGTATTAATAATTATAGAACGAATATACATGTGAATGAATTTATTTATAAAACAGATGAATTAACCAAATGGAATCAGATTTTTTTTCTACCCACCAATTTTTGATGACGTTATTTGTTTCACTTGTTATGTGATTTAATGCAAGTTTGAATAGGTTAATTATTGCAATGATTGAAATTTTTTCATTAGAGAGCAATAATTTACTTAGTATGAAATCTATATCGATTGTACCAATTAAACAATTCAATTTGATCAACAATTTCATTCTTTTCAATGAGTATTGAAACAGTTTTTGTAATGAAATTATATCAATTATTGTATTATTATTTTGAAATTTAATCAAACCTTGTTTAAATAATTTTTGTAGCGTTGAATTAAATTCATTTTTCTTTAATGTATCTAAATCATAATTGTTTTGTTCATTTAAGTGTTTTTGTTGAAATTTAAATTTTGCAAAATTATTTAAACATTTTTGAGAAAATTGTGATTCATACAGGTTTAATAAGTCGATTTTATTTGAATTAGTTGGTAACGATGTCATTATCTCAACAAATTTCATTTGAAGTTGTTTTTCTGTTGTTATTTCAATTGGATTACTATCAACAACAAAAACATCTGTATTATTTAAATCTAATAAATCTGTGTCAATCGATGGTAAATTTAAATTTGACGATGTTGAAAAAGGACTTGTAATTTGTAAATTTTCTTTAAATTCATTAGATTGCAAATTCTGTAAAAAAAACGTATCTTTGGATTTTTCTGTTTCTTTAGTAACATCCGGTGACCATTTATTATTCAATAAGATTTTTTTTTCAATCATACAAGATTTCCAAAAAATCAATTGTTCTTTTAATTGTACATTTATTGAAATCAATTCAATTATATCGAATTCCAACAAAAAAATTGTTTGATAATTTGATTTTTGCACAATACATGAAACATTAGCATTTAATAAATTATCAATTGATAATTTTTTTTGAAACTGATGTAATACATCAATTGGACATTTGAATTGTATATAATTTAATTTAAAACATGAATTATCATCAATTTTCAATAATAAAAAATCTTTATTATTAATTAATTTTGTCTTTATTGAAATAATTGTACCCGATATAATGAAATTTTTCAAAGGATGGTTATTAATCAGTATAAAATTTCTTGTATTACAATTCTTATAATAGTTTTTAATCAAAAAGACTGATTTATTATAATAATAAATCAGATCATGAATCAAAATTGGTAAATTATCAATATAAAATCTGTTTGAATTGAATAAAACTGGCAAATAATAATTCAAATCACGTGAATCTTCCCTGTAAGCAATGTAATGAGCAATCTGTGAGTCTATTGAACCACTACTTGTCATCAACCGATACGTCAGTGCACAACCATGCTGGTACCAGCTCACTCACTCACTACTTTCAAGATTGAACTCTATTTACATATGGATAGAATTATTGAAAAGAGAAAGAGACAAACTTTACCCGTTCACAACGACAATAACAACAAAAAAAAAACCCGGTTATCGGTAATCCGGAAAAAACAAATAAAGAAACACCCATCACCCACCATGTACATCACTGCACACGACTAGTGTTCTGTTGAAGCGGGGTTAAAGTTCAGAAGAAGACGCACGCCCAGGGGAAACAGAGAAAGGGGTAAAACAGGTACCACGCCGTATTCTGACAGCTGTCTTGGCCGGATCCCAGACCAGAGTCCAGCTTGGCAGAAACGCGCGCAGGGCGGGAGATCATTACACACGCATGACATCTTCGCATGACAAACGCCTGATGCAACAGGCTCTTTCTTGGAAGGAACCGCTGCGGATCTCGGATTTGCAGAGATGTTGGGGTGGGGCTAGGATATTTTTCAGAAAGGGATTGCGTTTTTGGTTTTGCCTGAAAGTGAAAGTGGTTCTAAGCTTAGTTGGTTTACAAGTTTTACAAGAATCATACAAAGGGACCACCGAAATAGCAAGGATTGGAAAACTGCAAAGTAATACGTAGATATATTGTCATTAAAGCTTTTTCATTTTTTTTTTTATTATTCATTTTTGACAAATACCAGGAAAAAAAGTGCGAGAGTGACTTCAAGGAAATTAGGTAACTTGTTTCTTATTTGCCACCCATTGTACTGCTATCGTTACTACTATTTTATGGATACAACAGGTTATTAAATATTATAATTCACAATGAACTACAATCAACAACATCAGCAGCAACAACAACAGTATCTGAATGATTATTTGGTTGATTCTAACGATTTAAATGATAATAGATTATTTAATAAACATTTTACCAATTTGAACAGTAGTGGTTTAGCTTCAAATTCATCGTCAACGGCAACGGCAACGGCAATGACAACAGATAATATTATAATGCCACAATCTGTATCGCCATTAACTAGAAATCTTTCAAGTAATAATAATAATGACGATAATAATACTCGTATAACGACATTAAAACAAGGTGTAAACATAAATTCAAATTCAAATTCAAGCTCAAGTAATTCAACTGGAGACAGTAGTGTTACAACTATCAATTCTGAATTAAATGTTCAACCAAATAATTTTAATGATTTGGATTTACGTAATATTAATGCTGCAAATAAACAGTTATTTTTATTGAATATGAATAATAATCCACATGCAATGCATGATCAATCTATTCAAGACTCTTTATCACCTTATTTTCAACCATTCGGGGTAGATGTTTCACATTTACCAATGACAAATCCACCTATTTTTCAAAGTTCTTTATCTGTGTATAATGAACCTGTTTCAAGAAGACGTATTTCAATCTCAAATGGTCAAATTAGCCAATTAGGTGAAGGTATTGAAACAGTGGAAAATTTATACAATACACAACCACCACCTTTACCAAAAAACAATGATAGCAATAATAATAGTTCCATTGATAATAAACATGTACAAAATAATAATTACAGAACATATTCACAAAATTCACAAGTGAATTACAGCAACAGCAACAACAACAACAACAACAATAATAATAATAATAATAATAATAATAATGAAAATACTAGAAATTTTAATAGTAATAACATTATTAATTGGAATGATCCAATGTATCAACACTATTTACAACAACAAGTTTTACAATCGGTACAACAACCCTTACCTCCAGAACAACAACAACAACAACAAGTTTTTAATCATCCACCACCACCTCAACAAATTAAATATAGAAATGACAGTAACATTATTAATCAACCAATAAAAAATGTTAGCATTCCAACAACAGCACCAGGGCAATTAGAACAAATAACACCGCAAAATCAACTACATTTTAATACTTCAAGAATTAAACATCAATATAATAGTGATTTTGATGTAGTTCCAGATATGAAATCAGAAGAAGATACTCCAAGAAATTCACATTCAGTCAATGAAAAAGTGACAGAAGCATTGCCTGGTACAACAGCATGGAAAAGGGCAAGATTATTGGAAAGAAATAGAATCGCAGCATCAAAATGTAGACAACGTAAAAAAGTTGCTCAATTACAATTACAAAATGATCATTCGAAAATTATTAGAGATAATGTTGTATTAAAGAAAAAAATAGTATATTATGAAAAATTAATTTCAAAATTTAAAAAATTTACTGAATCACATTTTAATACATGCCATAAGACAAGTAATAGTGTTAATGATGATGATAAAAATGCATTAAAAATAATTCAAGAAATGTTAATGATTGATGAAGATATACATGAGGTTAATAATAATGGAAAAGTAATTAAATTAGGTATAAATGATCCATTACCTTCTGTATCACCGACTTCAGTTACTAGTAACAATGCATCTTCATCAAATATTGAACGATCATGATAAAATAAAACTTTAGATAAAAATTCTTATACCGTCACTTTTTTTTTATTTCTCATATTATTATTAGTATTTATTTACCATTATTATATTATATGCAACTCGTTCCTCTTCATTCTACATATAGTGAAAAGTTTTTAATTGGTTCAAAAAAAAAAATTTATATATTTCTTATTTTAAATTATCGTTTCATATTGCTTATTGATGACATTATATATTTTTACATTATAGATAGCCTATAATACTAATTTGAGAAACTCCTATTTGATCATGTAACATTAAATTTTCATAAGAATCCCTTTTTTCGTTCTACTTAATAGGTGAAAACCAACTATGACCCATAGCTTCTCGAGCAGTTAGTCTCTCTTGGTGATCGTATCTTAGTAAATTATCAATTAAATCAATAATATCTTCATTACCACTTAAATGTTTGTTGGATTCATTAATAAATCTGTACCATGGTCGTCTAATATATTGATCCATATCATGAAATTCTTTCGGTAATTCAATTTCATATTTATCTAAATATTTTTCAAAATCATCACTACCTAGAACTCTAACAATTTTCACCAATTGATCAGTATTACTAGTACCATGGAAAAATGGTTCCTTCTGAAAGATCATTGATGCTAGCATTGTACCAAAGGACCACATGTCTAATGAATAATCATACATTCTATAATCAACTAATAATTCAGGACCTTTAAAGAATCTGGAGGCAACTCTAACATTGTATTCCATATTTGTATGGTAAAATTCTGCTAGACCCCAATCAATCAATCTTAATTTTCTTTGCTTATGATCAATCATAACATTATGCGGTTTAACATCTCTATGCATAACACCCATTGAATGACAATAATCAAGGGCTTTTAATAATTCAAACATATAATATCTCATATCATAATCTGTTAATTTAGGGTAAAGGATACGGAAATCAACATTTTCAACATATTCAAATACTAATGCAGGGGTTTTAGAAATTGGATCTTTGATGATATCGAATAATTGGATAATATTTTCATGCCCATTATGTGGTATATCATAAAGGAAATCTCTTTTAAATTGCATGACACTATCCTTCTTATTAGTATAATAATTTTCAATCTTAAATGGTTGTGAGGTTATTGGATTTTTTTCATTTGATAAGTTTAATAATATCTTAATCTCTCTCTTAATTTTCTTCTTTTTAACCGGCTTTAGCATTTTAATAACAATCTGATTCCCTGTTTTCATCTGTACACCCCTAAATACTTCAGAATATTTACCACGACCAACCTTAGTCTCAATTTCATAATCATTGTTATTGGTTGACCATTGAATTGAAGTATTTTCATAGTCCCAGTAGTCTTTGTCTTTTTGCTTGTTTACATTTGTATAAACTCTTGCTTCGGACCATATTCTACTTTTCATTATAGAGTTGATTATTTTATACAATCTGGTTCAATCTATTGAATGATAAATGTTGCAGTACTGAAACTTTGGCAACTAAAATATTAATTAATAAATGATTTTGAATATTTTCTATTTGATTCATCACTGACTGAATCACTACGTATTCAATATATATATTTTTGTCGTCGCTCGCTTGGAATAGTTCACCAGAAAACTTCCAAAATTTTTCACTTTTAACCTCGTTGATCATGATATCATTATATACGTAACAAAATCGACTAATATAATGAATTTATTGTTCACTAAGCAATCTGTTTAAAAGCCTGTTACAGTTGAGATTCAGTCTTCAGGCGTAGTTGTTTGTTATTTTTGATGTAAATTCTTGTGCTAAACGTTTTGAATACTTTTCTTGTACTTTTGTTTAGATTATTAAGAAAAAAATAATTAGATACATATAAAATTATTTTAGATATGTTTATATATATATATATATATATATATTCATAAGTTTTGAAGACCTTTGATGACTTCTTCTTGAGCTGATTTGTTTAATTCGTTGTTAGTTGCGAAGCTATTCTTTGTTTGGTGGAAAATATCTCTTGTCTTTTCAAAATAAACGTTTTCCAATAGATTTCTCATTTGAGACTCAATATCTTCAATCAATGTACCCAAATTGGTGATATGAGCAATGCGACGCTGTTCATCATTTTTGGTGTCAACTCTAAAATCTCTTTCAGTTTGTCTAGTTAAATTACCTGATAATGCTAAATCTTCAGCATTTTCGTTTTCTAGTTGTAAAATAATGGTGGTAGTGACTTTGTAATTGTAGTCACCATTACCAGAATTTGTAACTTCAATGACATGTATACTATCCCAGTGGCTACTACTCTTAATACTCTTCTTGAATAGTACAACACCGGCAAAATCATCTTCTTCATCAAGATCCCAAAAATAAACACTGGAAACACCACCTTCGTAATACAAATCTCTATATACATCAAAGGAATCGTTACAAAGGATTTCCAGTTCTCTAAGTTTATCAGATGGGAATGGACTTTCAGCTAGTTCATCTGCTGATAATTGAGGGAAATAATCGTTAGACCATGGAGATCTATATGAATCCATATCTCTATTGTAATCGCAACACAAGAACTCACGATTTGATAACTTGGAATCGTTCATGATGGTTAATGGCAAATCAGTTGAGGCTAATAAATCTTCTGCTAAGGAAGGTTCCAAACTGATCACATTTTGTAAATTTGTCTTAATTTTAGCTGGATTCAAACGACGTAATAAATCTAAAGCAGCATCAAATTTCTCATCTTCAGTACTCATTTTGCCCAATTGCAACGTGTAGAATTGGTTTTTGCTTCGATCTCAATGCAATTTCATATGCATATGTTGTCACCGTCTCCTTTATTTTTGATTCATTAAACTGTTCAAGTAATTTCATTTTTCATTTTTCCAGTTCGAAGCGATCCAAAGATATACGGCTGAACAAATAAATAGTGTTCGATATAGTACAAATTCGATAAATATAAACCATATATATATATATATATCGTTGGATTATTCTGCCATTATGTACATCATATAGAACCCAATGAAGATGGCTAATAATTGTTGTAACCATAATAGTACTGATTGGAACTTAGATTTGGTAGCTGGAGTTTCCAAGACTTCTGGTATAATATTAACAGCAGTCAGATAAATTAAACCACCCGCACTGAATGGTAATAAGTAGTCATCAATCCTATTTATGGTGAACTTTGTACCGAACGTTGTTGCTGTATTGATATATAGACCTTCATTAATGGCACAACTTATAAAAGTACCAATTAATGAACCAGTTAGTGACCATGCTACACTTTTCTTGAAGAAATTAAATTTTGAGTTTGAGGGCATCCTCTCGTTTGTAGATATGATTACATAATCGCTTAATTGATGTGGTAATTCATGGAATAAGAATGCAACCATTGTAATTATACCAATTGGTACTGATTTATAAAAAGAGGTTGCGATTGTTATACCATCGGTGACATTGTGAAGTAGAGATACGACAATATTCAAATAAATTGAAGTTGTTTTTTGTTCAGATTTATCATCTTCAGTTTCCTTTTCGCTGTGAGGATGACTATGTGTATGGGAGTGACCATGGTGAGCAGAGGAAGATGTACCAGCGGTTAGTATTCTCATTGTTTTGTCAATTGTTAAAAATGTTAATAAACCGATGAATAAACCAATGCCAATGGAATCAGAATTTGATTCAGGGATTAAATGTAAGAATATTTCTCCTAGTAAAGTTCCTAAAGCAAAAGATATTAAAACATGTAGATTGATATTTATTGGAACTATGCAAATAATACAAAACGGCAATAATTGAATAATTGTGGCTGATATCATTGCATTATAACGAGCATGAAAGATAAATACATTCTCTTTCATATAATGAATCAGATTCGTAAGGATTGATGAATCTAGACCTTCCAATAAGTGCGTATGAGAGTGATCATGACCATGACTGTGACTATGACCGTGATCATGATCATGACCCAATGCCATCGATCCAAAGAGAGCTAAACTACTCAGTATGATTTGCAACATTGACAATGAAGTGGTACCAAACAGCTGGATGTGTTACTATGCTACTAACTGCACTGTGACTATCGAATTCATCCAGTTGTCACATATAGAAAAATCTACGTGAATGTCGATACTTAAATACTAATATAATCATCGCCAACATGGCAGGGTAAGAAGCGAGATTCCTCCTAATGTAACAAAGTCACTAACAGGTAGAACAGGAATAACGAAAACCATTGTAAGGGACAACTTCGGGCACACATTTTTCCTGATTATATCTGGTGTACAAGTAGCTATCAATAGGATGTCACATAACGAATACTTATCCTCTTATAAAAATATGTAAATTCATTGTTAACGTTATAGATGACTTGGTGTTACCCTGCATTCAGAACAGGGGTCTTGAAGCATATATAGGTTCGCTACATGGCACGTGATATATAGCTGAAGTTTAATGTTGATAAAGTAGGGTACGGACAAACAAATCGATCCAAATCATCCATTTGAATATAGGATCCGAAGGTGTAGCTGTAAACCATTGGCAGCAGTATAAAGTATATTAATTGTTAATAGTCCATTGTTTTCGATAAATCAACACCTTGATATATTAATTGGTAAATAAAATGTTTTTTCAGCAAAACCGATACCGCCACATTGTCTATACAGATGTCTTTATCCATTTAACAGCTATTGTGACACCGATTGTCCGCCAGTGTTATATAATAGAACAATCAAGTTTATAATGTCGCGATCCCTCTTTATAAAATCAAAACGATACGGAACATACATTATCTATCCTTCTCACTTTTTGCCGCCATGCGAGAAACCTCTAGGGCTGCTGTTTCCACTTTTTCAGGGTGCCCATACAAGCTCATCGTTTCTCAAATTACAAAAAACCGAAAACAAATTAGGGCACATGTACTTCCCAAATACAAAATTTAAATATTTTTCTAGGGGATTTTTGTTCTCAGAGCGGGAACTGTTTCCTCGTTTCCAGTTTCTCTCAATATATCAATTTCAATTTAGAGTTCAAAAGTTCCATTTCTTAGCCCTCATTCCACTTGTGGTAGTATTAGTTTTTGATTGAATATTTCATTCGATTTGTTTCTAATACATTGATCAGTCAATACAGTTCATATATCTTATTAAACAGTTAGTGATCATTTTTGTTTAATTATATTTTGGTTACAACTCCTTTTCGTTTCATTTGGTTTTTGCAATCATTTTTTATTTTCAGTATACAAACTACTAATTTTGTATTAAGAAATATAAGAGAAGGAACTATAATATATATATTTACCGGGGAATCATTGATATCAACTAATTGGATTGGCATATTATTATAAATATTTTAATACAAATAATTTTATTCAACTGAAATACAACGAAAACACGGGGGAAAAGGAAAAAATGCCACTATCACAAGAACACCAATCGGAATTTGATTTGTTCGAAAATGAAATCGAACAACATAATCCAGCAGATATTTTACAATTTGCAGCTAATTATTTCAATAAAAGGTTAGAAATTCAAAGAAATTTTATTAAAAATCAAGAACAATTAGCAAAATCTAAAGGTATTATATTATTTCCAACAACAAATAATAGCAATGATTCAGTTTCTGCAAGTAACGCAATTTCTGCATCAAATAGTCATAGTAATTCAAATGTTGATATTCCAGCACCTATATCAAGGAACATAACACCAGTTGATAATTCTAATGTTAAATTTAAATCACCATTTGTTGATAATGATCCTCATTCTGTTAACACACATGATGATAATGACCCAATTGGTGCAACATCAAATATAAGTGGTAAAGATAATTCTTCAGGTCATTTATTTAAAGGTTCATTCAATTTAGGTGGAGAAAGTGAAAAAGAAGATCCACAATCAAATAGAAAACGTAATAATAACTCACCATTAGGTCCATTTGAAGAAAATAAAAATATTGGTAATCTATCAAATAAAAAAAATAGTCCAGATAATTCGAGAACTTCGTCAAATCCTCATAGTGCTCAACCTTTACCACTTCATTTTAATGCAGAAAGACGTACATCTGTTAGTGGGGAAACGATAAATCCAGATCATTTTGATGATTGGACACCAGATCACTTCACAGAAAAGACAGAAACCCAATTGAAAAGATTAGAAAAATCAATCGGTAAAAATTTCTTATTTAATAAATTAGATTCTGATAATAGAAGATTAGTTATTAATTGTTTAGAAGAAAAAAAATTCAAAAAAGGTGATATAATTATTCAACAAGGTGATGAAGGTGATTATTTTTATAGTGTCGAGGAAGGTACCGTAGAATTTTACGTCAATAAAGAAAGAGTCAGTACATCTGGTCCAAGTTCCAGTTTTGGTGAATTAGCACTAATGTACAATAGTCCAAGAGCCGCTACAGTTATTGCACAAACTGATTGTATTCTATGGGCTTTAGATAGATTAACATTTAGAAGAATCTTATTGGGAAATTCTTTCAAGAAGAGATTAATGTACGATGATTTACTAAAGAGTATACCTGTATTAAAAGGTTTAACCACATATGATCGTGCTAAATTGGCAGATGCATTAGATACTCAAATATATGAACCAAACAAAGTCATTATTAAGGAAGGTGATTCTGGTGAAAACTTTTATCTAATTGAATATGGTGAATGTGAAGTTACAAAAAATGGTAAAGGTGTTGTTGCAACATTACAAAAAGATAGTTATTTCGGTGAAGTTGCATTGATTAATGATTTACCACGTCAAGCAACAGTCACAACTACAAAGAAAACCAAAGTGGCAACCTTGGGTAAGAGCGGTTTCCAAAGATTATTAGGTCCTGTTGTTGATGTCTTAAAGTTAAATGATCCAACACGTGAAGAGCGTGAAGCGAAATGAACATTGATTCAAATCATTTAAATTAAATTAATGACATCATTAGTAGCACGACTAGTTATTATTCTCTAGTTACCTATTTTTATTAATCAAAATGTATGTACGAAACCATTATATAAGTATATTTAAAAAAAAAAAAAAAATACTTTAATATTTAAAATTATATGTGTCTCACTCGATCACTAAAAGAATATAATTTAACACTGATCTTTATTTTTGTTATTGCAAAGAGTTTTAAAACGACATATTTCAAAATATAAGAAGGTAAAAATTATTCCAAATGTCGAGTACAATATTACTTCAAATTCCTATTGATGTTTTGCAAGAAAAGTTAAATGGGGTAATCACACTGGCAAATGATACAATTGTTTTGGTAGCTGGTGAATTTAACGATTGGAATATAGAACGGCTCGATTATATACTGAAAATTGATGATGACTGCAAATTTTACTATGTCTGTCTTCCCAGGCTTGAAAATAGGAATCAGTTCATGTTCAAACTATATGTGAAAGATACGTTTTGGTTTACGGTACCCTTTTTTGAAACAGTTATAGATATTACTGGAAATGTAAATAATATATTGAAGTATAAATTAGAATCAGAATCAGGCAGAATGGAAGAAACTACACATATTTCAAACAATGAAGTCACAGATATAAAGACATCTGTCACAGATGTCTCTAATCAAAAGGAGAATATGTATGACTTCGTCGACATCTCTTCTTTCAGCGAACTTAGCAGTACAGAGGAGATATCTGAACAGCAAGATTTTACATTGAATAATAAAACAGTTATTACTTCGAGTGGAAGTTGCCTTGAAGAGTATTGTGACCTCGAAAATACATTAGAGGAAGGTTTACTTCCTAATACTCCTTCCCCGTTATCTACAGTTGACAAAAATCAAAACTCATTTGGAATACTGTCCATTACAAATAAGGTTAGAACCTACCTCGGTAAGTAATAATAGTTAGAGTTCTTGTTTTTATAGATAGGCTTTTTTATATATGTTGGTTTAGAATGCTTTTTAAATAAAATTTCTATGCTAGAATACTTCCGCGGCTAATATTTTATTCGATAATAAAAGTTGTTAAACCTTTCCCAAGATGAATAATTATTGGAAATACTATTCAACTGAACTTACATTACTCAGTAATATAATGGATTGATAATCGTTTGTGTAGGGAGTGATGGTACTAAGTTAGTAAGGAACCGACTTGAAACAAATTCATCATATTTATTATCGTCATAATTCAATGACAGCTGAATAATGCCACAAAACAGGTATCAACCATACATATTTCCATTTTTGTAATGGAGAAAGAAATCCAGTTACTGGGCTACATGACGATATGAAGAGCATGTTTGTTAGCAAATCATAGCACAAGATTCAAGAATTCGATTTTTGTAATAGAAAAAGTGCCATATTGCAGATACGGAGAGCGAATATTTAATGTATGATCTCTATTACAGCTATTGAATAATTCTGAACAAATGCAATCTAAATGAGCAAAAATTCTTCTATATTATTGTATTCTATTCCGAACCATAGTCTGTTCATTCATTCTCGTTTCTCCATCGAAACTCAATCCATTTTTTTGTCTCCGTCCTCAGAGATTTGAATTATAGAATTATATGAGAATCAAAATTGTAATGTGAATGACAAGATGCTTTTAAAAAAGGCGCTACTAGGTACAGGGTTAAAGAAATAACGTTATTTGTTCATAATATACTTCAGTAAATATTGCAATGTCTGTCATTTCCAAGATCTTTCAGTTTTTATCTCTTTTCGCAATTTTACATTCTGCATTCTCCAGTTACGAATACAGTCAATTATCAAAAAGTTTAGCACAATCTTCTTCCACCTCCATTATAGATCTCCCAATAGATATTAAATATGAAGCAATTGTAGGGCTTTTGTTTTTCACATTATCAACTTTCTTGTCATTTGAAAAAATTGAATTCTATCCATTAAGAAGGGAGGAAGGTAAGAAGTTAGAAACATTATCCCAAGGTCAGTATTTAAAATATATTACATTAAATAAAGCAACTATCGCAGACAACTTAATGATTAGTGATCCAACAGGTGATGTCTCCTATACACCAAATATGGTTTCTATTCATGAAAAAAGATCCATTATGAAAGATTGGCTACAAAAAAATACTAAATAAATTCAATTGGAATAAATTGATTAGATAGATTCCATAAAATACGATTAGTATAAACAATGATATTCACATATACATTTATATGATAAATATATAGTTAAATCGTATAGTACGTTATTTAATGTTACAAGTCCGCTTTATTCTTCACAAACTTGATTTTATCTATTCATTAACTTGATAAAACGGGTTAGAATCAGTGTTAGAATTCATGTACATAGACATATCCTGTTCATTAGTATGTTCACCATTGATGTTACTACTTTCACTTATATTTCTTGTAAAATCAGTACTTCGTATCTCTTGAGCTTCACTTAAAAAATTGGCAGATAAAGATGATCTAGTATTCATGTCAGTATTACTTCCATGACTTTCCACCGCATCAGAATTACAATTCGTTACATCCATATTGCCTAGATTTCCATGAGAATCGTATGAATTGGGGTATGTTCTTTGGCTTTTATGAATTGGAAAATTACCTGCATCTGTTCCAATATATTTGTCATCGTTTGGAAATCCACTAATAAAATGCCTACTCTGATGTTCAAATGGATTATCACTGGATGCATTTATTGATTTTACACCAAAAATGTTAGAATTGTTTTTACCATCCGTATCATTGTGTTCCCTTTCTTGTGATTGTAATCTTGAAGCTTTTATTCTTTCTTTAAACTTGCTAGTCTCCAGGGTTTTTATCATATCAGAAATATCATCGTCTGAAAGGGTAGTCCTGGTTGCTTCTCGCCTTAACATTGTCTAACTATTCATTAACGTATGAAAAAGATGTTATTGTAAGATAAATATCTATTTATTTCTCAACAGTTCTCTCTTCTCAAGTACCTTTGTCTTTTCAGTCTCATCAGTTGATTAATGTTTTTTTTTCCCTCAAATATTTTATTTCATTTAATGAACAAATAAACCTATTTGGGGGATGAAATTTAAGAATACGCACCAAAAAATAAGCAAATAGGTACTACAATTTTCTGCCCAGACTATCAAATCTTTAAAAACAGTTATAAAACACTTTCTAGATAATTAAGGGAATGTAGCCTAGTATGGTGCCTGTACCATTGCAAAACTGACTCAGCGAAACCCTAGTGTAGATAAAACTAAAAATTACGAGAGCTTCAATTGAGCTGAAGGTGATATATCCTATACATTAGGTTTAATAGCATTGGTTCATTATTAATAAAAACACTACCCAGAATAATAATTTCATATAAGATACATTATTAATATTATATTTATCATTGCAAAAATTTTACAAAACAAAATAACGTTATGAGAACCTGATGTTATTCATTAGTAAAACCCAGTCAATATGATCAGAATTCTTAGGCTTAGAACAAATAGAGTATCATAATTTCTTACAAATAGATAGTTACTGAATTTTTCGTAGGAACCCAAAGTGTTGAACTTCTTTTTGATTAGTATTAGATGTTTCTAAAGTCATATCGTATTATGTTCTACTTATAAATGTCAGGAGTTGGAACTCTGACCTTTTTACGTATAAAATATATATATATAACCTGAACTTTATTAACTAATTTCATTAGTTCATCATCAGTTTATATACGTTCACTTTTATTCCTCATTAGTAACCCTAATAACAATTGTGTTTTCTTTATGATACTAGGATCGCTTCTGTTTTATTTTGAGGTTCATCTTTGTTTTATTTTGAGTTTCATATTTGTTTTATCTGATCATTCCTTGATCATCATATTATTTTGAGGTACACTTTTTCCTATTTGAGTTGCACTCTTGTTCATATTCGAATCTCACTTTTATTTTATCTGATCATTACTTGATCAACACAAAGTGCTACTTCTAGATTTTCCAGACTCCAATATAACGATTCCAAACTCTTCTACTTTTAGAAACTACTGAATAGGATCACATTTTCGGAAATAGGGAATTTATAAAAACCACATAAATACCTAGGCATCCGCCTGCATATGTGTTAAATCTAGTTGTGTGACTTTAGAAATAAGCCTTGTTGGCGCAATCGGTAGCGCGTGTGACTCTTAATCACAAGGTTAGGGGTTCGAGCCCCCTACAGGGCTTTTTTTTAATATTTCACAATTTCAATTTCACATTGAGAAATGGAAAATTTCGCTCAACGATTGCTAACGAGAATTGATTCGATGTGGTTGAAATGCATTACAAATTCAGTTAAACTTGTAGAAAGATATATATTTCAACTATATTGATTTCTTCATACTTGTATATCATAGATAAAAGAGGACAAGTTATAATTGAGTTTGATATTTTCATTAAGCTAATTACTTTTCCTTCGATATTCAATTCACTTCCATTATGAATATCGGTACAGATAGAGAAGGAAACGATTACAATGATTTTGGAGTCAGGAATAACTCAGATATTATACCGACTACCCATCCAATAAATAATAAGGAGAATGAAAATGAACTGATACCAGAAACTGCAACGTGTCGTATATGCAGAGGTGAGGCCACTCTAGATGATCCGCTGTTCCACCCATGTAAATGTAAAGGTTCCATTAAATACCTTCATGAACATTGTTTATTGGAATGGATAGGTGCAAGAAATTTAGATATTAGTAAACCAGGTAAATCTGTAGAATGTGATATCTGTCATTATCCATTTCAGTTTAAAACTACTTACGATTCAAACATGCCCGACAAGATTCCATTTTCTTTACTATTAGTTAATTTTTTCTACAATATTTATGGATCTGTTCATCGTATCTTTACAATGTTTCTTCTAGTCATTTTACTCTCAATTGGTGTTCCTCTTTCATGGAATATTTTTGGTAAATTTTATACCTTTTTACTAGACGGTGAATTACCATATCATGGTAGCCTATTGAAAAGTGCAATTTTCGGTTACGAAAGAAACGTTCCTGATAATTATAGTTTTAAAGATGTTGTCGTAGCTCTAGCATACAATCAACAATTTTCACTTTGGCAAATCGTTTTCACTGTTGTATTACATTTAGCATTATACTTCCAATATGATATGATAGTGAGAGAGGATGTATTTAGTAAAATGGTATTCCATAAAATTGGTCCTAATCTTTCCATCGAAGTGTTGAAAAATCGTTTGAAAGAAAAATTCCCAATGATGGATGATACAATGTTAGAACATATCGCCAAAGTAATGGCAGAACGTGAACTTAGAAGAAATGATGGGGCTAATCAACCGGATCAAGACCCTGAGGTTCTATTGAATCAAAACTTTGAAAACAATCAGAATGACAATGATGACAATGAGGACTCTGAGGACTCTGATGACGCCGAATTTGTTCCAGATGATACAGCTAGTCATAATGATTCGGATGACTCTTTAAATTCTTTAGATGGCGAAGAGCATATGAGACAAGAAGTGAATGAAGGTGTAAATGGTGAAAATTTCCATTTAGAAAACCCTCTTGATGATTTGATGAACCGCCATGCACAAAATCATTTTGATAATTTATTAGACCAACAAAGAAATATCAATATCAATAGAGCAGATATGCCTTTTCTTGGTGCCCAACCAATGCAACCTCTTAATGACAATGTGATAATTAATGAGCTACCTAGAGGAGCACAAGTTCCTCGTGTCCCGCAGGGTCTAAGAGCTCCACAAGCTCAACCTGATGTTCCAGTTCTAGATAATGAACAACCACAAGAACCAGCTGCCAATGCTTTCCCAGCTGCAGGGTTGGATGGCATGCAAGACGAAAATCTACAGGGCCAACAACAAATCGGTCCATTACTAATCAACCTTCAATTAAAATTGGTTAATATTTTTATATATTTTGCTATTGGTGTGTTATTCTCAAGTTTGTATATCTTGGTTGCTTATTTCCTTCCAACAGTGGTGGGGTATGTTTTACTATGGGCATACACTAAATTGTTTTTGCTTGGTTATCGTTCGATGTCATACTTATACTACTTAAGCAAATTCGATATCATTTATGAGCTATCCTTGATCAAGATACCTGGTTTTAAATATATTGTTACTTGGATTGGTCAATACGTTGTTAATCCAGTTAACTATTATATCTCTTCCTATAATAATAATACAATGAGGGGTTCAACCTTGGTTAGAGCTTTCCCAGCTTTTACAACATATCTTACCACAGTGTTCGTTATTTGTATTGCATCAGAAGTGATAGCTAAAGGATTTGGCCGAGAAAATGGTATGACAAACCGTACAAGAAGATTCGTTTTCCAATTGTTGTTTGCATTAAAATGTACTTTCAAAGTTTTTACCTTATTCTTTATTGAATTAGCGGGTTTTCCTATTCTAGCTGGTGCAATGTTAGACTTTTCCTTATTTGCATCAATATTAGGTGAAATCACCGATATTGTTTGGATTCCAAGTATTAGTATAGTTTGGTATCAAAATGAAATGCTTTATTGGATGATTGGTACCTTGTATATGTATTGGTTTGCTAAATATATTGGAATGATCAGACAACATATAATTAGACCAGGTGTCCTCTTCTTTATTAGATCACCAGATGATCCGAATACTAAAATATTGCATGATAGCTTAATTCACCCAATGAGCATACAGCTATCCAGGTTATGTTTATCTATGTTTATCTACGCAGTTTTCATTGTAATTGGTTTTGGTTTTCATACTCGACTATTATTCCCAATAATATTGAAATCAAAGATGTTAAATACTCCTAGTATTTTCTTGAACGGTAACTTTTTCAATAAGTTTACTATGTTAATTGTTTTCTACTTTACCAAAAGAATCATCGAAGCCAATCCAAATGTTAAGTTAATTGTAAGGGAATATTGGTCTAATATATTTCAGGCATCGTCAAAAAAATTACGTTTATCATCCTTTATTCTAGGTACAGATTATGCATCTGAAAGAGGTCACATACTTTACAGAAATATCTTCTATCGGTTATTTTCGGCAAGAAAAGCTCAATGGTCTAATCCTGATTTATACAGTAGTCCAAAGACTTATTCTCAAGCAAAAGAATCATTCAAACAAAACTCTTCAATACATGCATATTTCATTCCTGATGGTGTTTTAATGCGTGTTCCCTCTTCTGATATTGTTTCCAGAAATTATGTGCAAACTATGTTTGTACCTGTAACCAAGACTGATAAGCTATTAAAGCCACTGGATTTAGAACGTGTAAAGGAAAAAAATAAGAAAAATGCAGGTGAGTTTGGTTATTTGGATCAACAAAATACAGATTTTGATGAGTATTTTATCTGCTATGTTCCACCAAACTTCAGGTTTAGATATATTAGTTTAATACTTCTTATGTGGTTTTTTGCGTCTATCTTGATCTTATGCACATCAATTATTGCCCAGTACATATGCAACACCATGACAGTTGTTTTGGTTCTTTTACCAGCAAAATTATTCAATTTTGAAGATTTATATGAAACAAGTAAGGAAGTCATTCTTCTAAGTTACAAACAGATGAATATACAATACGTTTGTGTTGGTGCTGTGATTATGTCTTTCATGTTAGATTATTATAAGAATCATGAATTATCTAGGTTTTTCTTTGATGAACATATTATTAACGATAATGATGATGGACATGTCCCAAATGAACAGAATGAGCATAATGTTGATGAAAATGTTAATCAGAATGAAGTCCAGGCACAAAATTTACCTCGTCCTGCATTAGAAGATTTGATATTTGAAAATTTCATCTCTAAATATGTTATTGCACCAATTTTATTATGTGGTTTGGGTGTCGTTGACTATTTCCTCTTTGGATTTGAAATGAGTAACATTGTTCGTGTTTGTATTGAATATCTGAATTTTGTCATGTTTAATAAACCAATAAACATCATTAACACATTTGGAGATGTTTACTCGAAATTGTATTTTTTCATAAATTTCTGGTTTGTGAGTTCTATTATTATAAGATGTTTAAGGCTTGCAATCAGTATACGTGATAATGAAAATAGGAGATTTTTACAAGTGGTTAAACAACAATGGATTATTATTGTTAGGCCGTACTTAAAGTTTGTTGGCAAATGCTATTTAATATTATTCGTCCTTGTGGTAATTTCAACCGTGCTTGAATACGCTATGAATTTTAACAATTATAAATCTATCCTTGATACATTGATATTTATGATTGTTGAAAGACTAAGATATGAAAGCAGGAACATACCATGGACATTGGCACAACATTTAATGTTTGGCGCTATTATCATGGTAATTGTAACCTATATTGCATCGGTTCTTTCCTCAGCAATTCAAAAATGGTTTGCATCGTCCGTCCAAAATGTAAAGGATGAAGTTTACGCTAAGGGAAGGTCGCTAGAGAACTTTGCTCTGAACACTACTGGTACTGACTAGTTAAAGTAGTTTTGAAATAAATATTTACCCATGTGTCGTAAATAAATTGTATATTATTTAATGAAGCACCCATTTATATATAATTATATCATTAAGTCATTAATTGTTACTCACCTTGAACTGCACTGAAAATTACTATATCTATTTGAAAAAAAAAAAATTAAAAGAAAAAACTTCTTATAATGCAACGGTTTTTCAATATGTATATTATTTATCGTATATTTTGCTAAAAGAATATGTATTGTTTGTGTTTGATGCTACTTGTTTTCCTCATCTTCAACAGATATTAATTGAATCTGGGATGATGAAGATTTGTTATACTTAGATTATTATTATCCGTTGAATCCCTCTCTCTGATCGGTGAACTTAAATCTATGTATCTCGATGATCCTTGTCGATTTAACTCACGGTTGATATCATCTCGGATATTAGATGTATTAGATTCACTACCTATTTCTTTCACTTCATTATTGAACTCGATATCGTTCCTCATATTTTCTTGTAACGAACTGTCTGCGTAATTACCGATTAAATTAACATCATCATCTTGTTCTAAATCGGAAATAATTACGTTTTGACTATTAGTAGA
Source organism: Kazachstania kunashirensis (assembly GCA_003708465.2). Classification (NCBI taxonomy): domain Eukaryota; kingdom Fungi; phylum Ascomycota; class Saccharomycetes; order Saccharomycetales; family Saccharomycetaceae; genus Kazachstania; species Kazachstania kunashirensis. The sequence goes on from PPOH02000229.1 coordinate 129,177, forward strand.
CATGTCAACATATGCTATATTTGAGTTTTCTTCGTCCTGGGAGTACTCTGGTGATGAATTTAGATCAGCAATTTCTGTTTGATGAACATTAACATCTTTTTGAGTTGCCAACTCACGATAATCGATATCCGATAAAACAGGTGATACTTCTTCTGAAAATCCAGTGGCTCGTTTTCTTAACGTATTAGGAAAATACCTTGACATTATCCGACTACGAGAAGCGTTTGAAGACAAGGAATATTTTTCATTGGGTAATGACCGACTATTATGTGCATTGCTTGTATCTATGCCTACTGATGCATCATCTGAAGAAGGATTTTCTTTTTCCTCTTCCTTACTAGATGATAAAATCATCCTGGCAGTATTCGAAATATGTTCATTACCGATAACATTGGGCTTTGAAGATCCCTGATTTCCGGATATGTCAGAAGTTATTAAGTTTCTATCAGAATACGTTTCTGATAGCTCTTCATCTAATACATTACTATTGGTTTCTACTATGGGGGGCTCATTTTCATCAACACTCTTTGATATTTCGAAGAATTTGCTTCCTTGTTTGGAAACATCTGTGCTTTTCTTTTCGGCAACATCATTTAACTTTTTTTTGTATGCTGAGACATCTTCAATGATTTCTAAATCTTCGTCCTCAAATTCTTCCCTATCATTATCAGAATTATCCGGATCCTCGTTATTCTCTTTCATTAATTTAATTTGAGCATCTTGTAAATCCCATAATACCTTTCTTAATTCTTTTCTAGAATTATTATTTCTTCTATTCTTCTCAAAGTATTCATTAACGAATTTAGATGCACTCCTATTTTTTCTGCTAGTTGCTCTCCAAACTTCCATTGTCTCTTTTGGATTTTCAAAAAACTTTTTTACGGTTAATATAACATGAACACCACAATCACTCATATTAGGTTGTTGAGGAACCAGGCATGTTTTCATTTTAAAGCAAGATTTATCAACTGTCAAAGAATACTTATCCTTCGCATATGCAATTAAAAATTCCTTTATAGGATCTAATTCCCTTGAATGAATGCCTCTTAAAGAATCAAAAGTGAGAATTTGTACAACTGGTGCAACCTCGGAGATCTCATCAGAATCTTGGGTTTGACTCTTCTCATTGATGTTGGACGTAGACACCTCATTTTCAGCTGAATCAGATTTAATTTCTGTTTCATTTTTAATTGAACCATTCAATTTTGATAACGTTTCTTTATTACTCTCTTCAGGCTTTTGAGATAATAAGAAATCTAGTAAAGAATCTAAATTGGTGATTATACAACCAAACCAATGATAGTTGACATTTATAGGTAATATAACGAATTTTTTATGGAAAAGATCAGAATGTTGCACCCATGATCTTACGTTTTCATAGTAATTCTCTGGATCACTTACAAGTTTTGAATAAAAAAACGATGACATAATAGATATATCTTTTGAAGCGATTTCCTTTGATATGGATTTATTAACATAAAACTTTATGAAGAAATCGATTATACTATCGTTGATCCAATCGTTATTATATAAACATTTGAAATCTTGATTTGAAATAGTATATTTACTTCCATCTTCAAATTTATAGCGTAGGGTTGGTTTAAAAAATTTTGGCTCTTCATGTTCTTGCTCTTGATCAACGTCCAGATATTTTTTAACTGGTTTCTCTTTAGTTCTTGTGGATCTCCGTAATTCTGATAGAGTATGCTTGCTTAAGTTAGTTGTTTTGGTATTATTATAAAATGAGTTTGCTGAGATCCCTGATATATTCGGTTCATCATTTGCGGAGTCTTTGGGTATTGGAATTGATTTTGCTAACTTGGGGAACGATTTCAATGGGGAAATGCTAGATGCGTTATTATTAAGAGATAAAAAATTTTTATCTAAGAAACTTGGATGGTTATTATTATTTGATGAATTTAATCTTTTAAAAGCTTCCTTTGATGTTTCTTTAGCGATTAAATTTGATTCGTTTTCTGAATTTTCTTTATTAATGTTTTCAATATAATGTATGATCTCTTTTTGAGATTTCATTCTTTTAACACCAAAAGATGTATTACTTCTTAATAAATAATTAAGAATTTTATTAACCTTTCTATCATCATTACTACTATTTAAATTTGACCAAAAAAAAGTTTTAGATTTAACTATTAAATTATTCTTACTATTCATACGTCTAAAATTCTTTAAAATAATTGCGAAACAAGAATTTTTATAATCAAATATTACCAGTTCACAATCTTTATTAAAATCTATTGAAGAATCTTTAATTTGATCTTGTCGATAAGTGAATAGTAAGTATGGATTTGTTCCATTATCATTAAATGTCATTATAACAGGTTCTTTCAATATTTTTTTATTATATCTATCAATAACGGTGAAGATGCCTGGTATATTATATTTCATCGATGTATTATTAATTCGTATCTTTTCGTTTGGTATAGGAGATGAAGATGATTCTAATAAACCTAAATTTCTATTTTTAAAATTATTTAATTTCCTTAAAGGAGAAGAATTACTTATTCTTTCGAATTGATCGTCATCAATCTCATTATCCTTTCATTCCTCGTATGACTATTATTATTGATTCTTCCACCTATATCCATATCTTCAACCTTGAGAAGTTTTCTCTTTCTCTCAGGTGTCTTTATCGACATTGATTCTGGTAGAAAATTCTTTGATGTTAAATCATTAATAATTTTTTCTGAAATTGGATTCGATCTTGTTTTCTTATATCTTGTGGGAGAACTATGCAAAGTCAAATTTATTTTCTTCTTATCATTTGGTGAGATATTATCAATAGGCATTGCCATCCAATTTGATCTCTTTGAGATTCTAGGTCTCTTATGTGACATCACTTGAAGAAAGAAAGGATGGAACTCGCTTCCAAAATAAAACAAAGCAATCCCCTGACTAACGAGAGCGAGTGAATTCAGAAAATATCTACCAATAGTAGTTCGATCTCATTGATTCCACAATCAGATTTGCCCATTAACCGCTATATAACTTAAAATTATCCTTCAGTGGATCGAACTACAAAAAGAATGCCCAAATATCACGCCGCACGACCACACCAACAACTAGAACCATCTGCCACTAATATAACTGTCAGTACATTTGTGCGATCAATTTAATAACACAAATGAAGACAAAATAAAAACAAAACTATTTGAACTTAGTTCACATTTAATATAATTGAAATTATATTATAATGCTGTGTACATCCCTGCACCGCACCTTATTATACACCCTCTGACCGAAAAAAATGACTGAAATCGAATCGAATCAAAGTGAAAGAAGTTCTAATTGCCAGTTTGTTGAAATACAGTTGAGTGTTTAGCGATACATAGATAGCTATATATTGATCTATCTATCTATCTATCTATCTGTTTACATAGCACACTGTTTTACACCGTTTGACGATGCTTGGTAGACATGTGCAGATTCTACGCAGATCAGCTACCACATTGAATATCGGACCTATAGGTGCTGTTCTTTATTTACACACATCATCTATTGCATACAATGGTGGCCAACGTTCGCCAATTCAGATCTTCAGGGACACTTTCAAGAAAGAGTGGGAGAAGTCTCAGGAGCTGCAAGAAAATATTAAAGCATTACAGGATGCATCCGGTAAATTAGGTGAATCAGAAGCTTATAAAAAAGCCAAAGATGCTTATATAAAAGCTCAAAGGGGTTCCACTATTGTGGGAAAAACTTTAAAAAAAACTGGTGAAACTGTTGAAGATATTGCATCACAAGCATGGGATTCAGAAATTGGTAAAACAACAAGAAGAATCGCAAGTACAACAGCGAAAAAATTGGATGACAGTTTCGAACCAGTTAGACAAACTCAAGTTTATAAAGATGTCTCTGATGTTATTGATGATGGTAGCAGTTCAAGATATGGTGGGTTTATAACAAAGGACGAAAGAAAAAGATTAAGAGAAAAGTCTTTAGCTACCGGTGAAAGAATCAGAGCGGTTAAAAGTGATGATGAAGCAGGTACCGCTATCGTTGCTACAAATATTCAATCAAAAGAATCATTCGGTAAAAAAGTTGAAGATTTTAGCGAAAATACATCAGTCGGTAAAAGTTTGAGTTTCGTAAAGACAAAATTATGGAACGAAAGTGAGAATCCTTTAATTGTTTTCTTAAGAAATATAAGTAACAAAATTGGTGGGTTTTTTGCAGAAACTGAATCTTCCAGAGTTTATAGTCAATTCAAACTGATCGATCCAACTTTTAATTCTTCAAGTTTCACTAAACATTTGAGAGAATATGTAGTTCCAGAAATTTTAGAAGCTTACATCAAAGGTGATGAAAAAGTGTTAAAAAAATGGTTAAGTGAAGCTCCTTTTAACGTTTATGCTGCTCAACAAAAGGTCTTCAGACAACAACAAATTTTCTCAGATGGCCGTATCTTAGATATCAGAAATGTTGACATTGTTAGTGCAAAACTACTACAACCACAAGATATTCCAGTCTTAGTGGTCAGTTGTAGAGCGCAAGAAATCAGCTTATACAGAAAATTGAAAACTGGTGAAATTGCTGCAGGTAGCGAAGATAATATTTTAATGAGTACTTACGCTATGGTTTTCACAAGAGATCCAGAACAAATTGACGATGATGAAACAGAAGGTTGGAAAATCCTAGAATTCGTTCGTGGTGGTTCTAGACAATTCACTTAGTCGAATTAGAAAGCATCGAAATGTCTCTTCTTCTTATTTCCTTTTTTTGTCTTATCAATCAAGTTCTTGCATTAACAAAATTCTTACCCTTCTATTGGTATATTTCTATGATAACTACATATATAGAAGCGGTATATCATAAAGGTCTAGATATTACTAAGGTAGAAAAACTTCGTCATTTTAATATAGTATGTTTGACGTATGTACGTATATATCCATATATACTCTGTAAATATGTTTTATTAGTTCAAATAATGTCTAATATTTTTTCAAACTATGGCTGACTATAACTGTTATTGCTTCGTCCATAACGATGTTGTCTCGGAATTGCATATTTTTCAGTGGAACTTAGTATAAGAATAATAATGAAAAATAACACATTTGGAAAGAGATAGATTTTCAACACTTTCAAGTAGTAAACCCAAGGGAAATCAGGTTACCAAAAGACTCCAAACATGAGTGAAGAAGGTCCTCAAGTTAAGATTAGAGAGGCAACAAAGGAAAATGTTGATTTCATCCTTTCAAATACAGATTTAGCCACAGCTAATTCTCTTAGGAGAGTTATGATTGCTGAAATTCCGACTTTGGCCATAGATTCTGTGGAAATTGAAACCAATACCACCGTTTTGGCAGATGAGTTCATTGCACATAGACTTGGTTTGATTCCATTACAAAGTATGGATATTGAGCAATTAGAATATAGTCGTGATTGTTTCTGTGAAGACCATTGTGATAAATGTTCAGTCGTTTTAACTCTACAAGCCGTTGGTGAAAGTGAAAGTACAACCAATGTTTATTCAAAGGATTTAATAATTGTATCAAATTTACTGGGACGTGATATTGGTCACCCAATTATACAGGATAAAGAAGGTAATGGGGTTCTAATCTGTAAATTGAGAAAAGGTCAAGAATTAAAACTTTCATGTATTGCAAAGAAAGGTATAGCTAAGGAACATGCAAAATGGAGTGCCGCATCTGCTATCGAATTTGAATATGATCCATGGAATAAATTAAAGCATACACAATATTGGTATGAACAAGATGCTCTAAAGGAATGGCCACGTTCTAAAAACAGTGAATATGAAGATCCACCAGTTGAGGGTCAAACATTTGATTATAAAGCAAAAGCTGAAACTTTTTATATGAATGTGGAAACTGTAGGATCCATAAGAGTAGAACAAGTTGTTGTAAGAGGTATTGATACCCTTCAAAAGAAAGTTGCATCTATTTTATTAGCTTTGAATCAAATGGACCAAGAAAAGGCCAATTTTGCAGGAAACACTAATTCTAACATAAACAGTGGTATGATGAACGAAGGTGGTGATATTCCAATGGGTGATTCGGAACAAAGTCCATATGGTAATGGAACTGATATGGGTGGTTGGTAGACACACTCGATACATAAATAAACTAATAGTTAAAGTAATTCAATAATGCGGAATAAGTTTAAAAAATCCACATAACTGTAAAATTTATGCATATATGTACTAATCCTAATTTTGGTCAGGGATTTATAAATATTTTTTTAATAAAATATTAAAACAATAACTAAATGTGAAATTTGAAAAAACGAGTCAAATTTTCTATAAAATACAATCGTATATATACGATCTATAAAAATAATTTCAAATTTTTACAAGTTAATGAGTAGAGTTCCATTTACAGCAGTCGTCGAATTTTACTAGCTTACCTCCAAATATGTCTAGTGAACTTCCGTATGTTAGATCTACTTTACCGTGACTTAATTTTTCAACTAATTTCAAATCATTAACGCTTTTTGCACCACCAGCATATACAATTTTTATATTTCTGCCAATATTTTTTGTCCATTCATATAATTTGACTACTAATTCCTCATCAATACCTCTACATAAACCTTCGACATCAGCTGCATGAATCAAAAATTCATCAGTGTACTGACTTAAATCAATGAATGTTTTTTCATTTAATTCTAAGTCAGTTAAAGTTTGCCATTTATTCATAGCAACAACCCACTTATCATTATTTGTCTTTCTGCAACTTAAATCTACCACTAAATTCTCCTTGCTACATAATTCCGAGATTTTCTTCAAATTTTGTAATAGAAATTTACCATCTTTACTAAATAGCCAACTTGTAATAATAACTTTATCAGCGTATTTTAGCCATTCTTTACAATTGGAATCATTAATACCACCGCCAACTTGTAGAAATCCAGGAGCAGCACGAATCGCATCCATTGCTGCTTTATCATTATTTGGACCTAATTTTATCACATGAGAACCTGAAACATTATTCTTTTTGTAGAGTTCAGCATAGTAAGAAGATGATTTCTCCGAAACAAAATTTGTCTTTGGTGTGTCATCTTCGTTTTCTGTTAAAGTACCACCAACTATTTGTTTAACTTCACCATTGTGTAAATCAATGCAACCGATAAATCTTGTCATAACTTTCTGTAAAACTTTATCCTTGCCTGTAAATTGATATTTTGAAAGTCTATCCGCATCCTTAAAGCTTCCCATCGAGATTCTTATTTAAATTCCAAAAATTATGCCTATGACAGATCTGATTTCAAAATTGGCATCCTAAAAGTGACTGTTGTAGATCCGTACACCATGTGTTAAATCCTTACCTCGGGCTATTTATTAATTGGGTAAAATTATTATAAGTTTTTGAAGTTTTTGATTTGATCTCGCGCATTGCTAAAGTACGATTGTAGCGTTATTCACTATTGCTCTCATATCAATCTGATTAAAAGAGAAGCTAGCTAAACTTACATAGTAATTATAATAACAAGTATAAAGAAACCAACTGAAGGATAATTAGTACGTTTAAAGTTGTATATTAGAATAGATTAGGGTGATAACTGAGTTTAATTTGGGTTGTGTCAATCAAATTCCACAAGTGGAAAGTTATGAAATTATGAAATATTATTGAAGTTTCAAGATGAATCAGCTGTTGATGGGTTACCAATTCAAAATGAGTTGACGAATATAGTAATACGTATAGTAATACGGTTATGGTATAAATGGTGGAACCATTTTAGAAAACTCATAGTTTACCTGGCACCTTTGCCAAGGAGATGTAAAAAATTGGATATTGAAACAAATACAGATTTATATTAATAATTTCTAATAGGATCTACGAACAATTATTATTGATTAGATATGATACAATTTTTACAATTTTCAGATCCTGCTTTGAATCTATATTTTTTGTTATTTTAGATAAGTTTTACTAACAATATGAATAAATCAATTTATTTTCCGATTAATTGATTAATTTACAAAACAGAAAATGGCTAAATCTAAGAACCATACAGCTCACAATCAAACCAAGAAGGCTCACAGAAACGGTATTAAAAAGCCAAAGACTTTCAAGTACCCATCTTTAAAGGGTGTCGATCCAAAGTTCAAGAGAAACCACAAACACGCTTTACACGGTACTGCTAAAGCTTTAGCTGCTAAGCGTGCTGCTAAGAACTGAGCGATTTTACAATTTTTGTAATATAGCTTTTCATTTTTGGTATACTTCAATTTATGTAATTTTTAAATACGTGATTTACATTAATTTAGATATTTGATCTACATTATATCTTTTTTCTTTCGAGCTTTTCATTATAGACTATTGATATAGCGCAGTATATCTGGATAATGTCTTGATAATGCCATGTAATACAAATTACTATTATCATCATGTACATAGTAAGAATTGATCAAAATAGATTTTGATATTTGACTGTACATCCTTACACCAACAAGATCTATACATTTTGTACAATAAAAATTTTGAAATTTTATTTTTTTTTTTTACCAGAATTTTATTTTGGATGCAGGCGATGGGTGAAACTTTCAGATTCCTCGCAGTTTTTTTCCAATGCGCAACGTGCTATTGCAATGAAACTGCATCTGCCTGGGACATAGTTGTGGCTCATCGTTGTCGATGTCTGTCCCTCCTAGTGGAACAGTAAGGTTTGAGTATACTCAAATATTATGTATGATTAACGCATATAGAGAGTACTTGAAGATTGTTTAGCCCATCTTCTTTTATCAAATAAGACACCAAGAAACCAACAAACAATGGGTATGTTAATTGGTTATATGAGTTAATAATGTTATACTAGTAGATTTGTCATAGGTAATGTACTAAAAGGAAATATATATATATGTCACTCTATTGATCGAGAAAATACATGAATGCTATAAGAATATGTGATGAAAACCTCATAACTATTATGAATCCGCTCGTATAACAAAAACTCTGAATTATTATTTAAAAGGAATTATTATTTTTACTAACAAATATTAAATTATCAATTTTTTTCCTAAATTTTGATTGTTTTATTCACTTAAACAGGTAGAGTTATTAGAAACCAAAGAAAGGGTGCTGGTTCAATCTTTACTTCTCACACCAGATTGAGACAAGGTGCTGCTAAGTTAAGAACCTTAGATTACGCTGAACGTCACGGTTACATTCGTGGTGTCGTTAAGCAAATTGTCCACGATTCCGGTAGAGGTGCTCCTCTAGCTAAGGTTGTCTTCCGTGACCCATACAAGTACAAGTTACGTGAAGAAATCTTCATTGCTAACGAAGGTGTCCACACTGGTCAATTTATTTACGCTGGTAAGAAGGCTTCCTTAAGTGTTGGTAACGTTTTACCATTAGGTTCTGTCCCAGAAGGTACCATTATCTCCAACGTCGAAGAAAGACCAGGTGACAGAGGTGCTATTGCTAGAGCTTCTGGTAACTACGTTATCGTTATTGGTCACAACCCAGACGAAAACAAGACCAGAGTTAGATTACCATCTGGTGCTAAGAAGGTTATCTCTTCTGATGCTAGAGGTGTCATCGGTGTTATTGCCGGTGGTGGTAGAGTTGACAAACCATTATTAAAGGCTGGTCGTGCTTTCCACAAGTACAGATTAAAGAGAAACTCTTGGCCAAAGACTCGTGGTGTTGCCATGAATCCAGTTGACCATCCTCACGGTGGTGGTAACCATCAACATATTGGTAAGGCATCTACCATTTCTAGAGGTGCTGTTGCTGGTCAAAAGGCTGGTTTAATCGCCGCCAGAAGAACTGGTTTATTACGTGGTTCTCAAAAGACTCAAGATTAAACTTCTTAACATTGGTTTCCTTTTAACGTTTGTGTATTTTATAAGGTTTTTTCTAATTGTATAAAAATATAAGTATTTCAGAACTATAATAAGGATTTAAATTAAGTAAAACATTAAAAGTGACTGTTTTCGATTATATCAACTACCTAATAGCTTAATCAGGAATTTAGGAACCTTTTTTTATATTTTGTTTATTTTCTTTTTCTTTAGTTTCAATTTAATTTTAGTTATCAAATTTAAAAATAAATAGATATAAAAGAAATATAACGATGCAAACTGTAAATGTAAAATACCTTAAAAATTCCTTCCTCTTATTATGAATATATATTTATATAAAATTTGATTGACAATCAAACTATTACGTAGGTGTATCTAATAAAGCATCCATCATATCCAATAAGCTGGCTGCTTTTTGCTTGACATTTAAATTAAAATCAGAAAGATTTTTCTTGACAAGATTATGGAAACCAAGTTCTACCAATATCTTACATCTCGCCAATGCCTTAGTCGAGCAGTTGATCCTAGTTCTAATAAAGTCCTCGTCGACATTTTCACTTGATAAGGTACGATTTTTATCATTTTCATCATCATCATCATCATCATCATCCTCATCATCAACATCATCATCATCACGATCCATAATAATGCTAGGTTTATCCTCTTCAGATGTTGCAGAATATCTGTCTGCACCTACAACATCTTCAACATCTTTGCGTAATGAGAATTGTGTAAACTCAGTGCAGTTAGAGTCCCACAATAGATTGTGCAGTATCCACAAAGCTGCCAATTTTAATTCACTGTTGTTACCATAATGACCAGCATCCAAAGGTGTCTCAGTAAGGATTTCATGGATAATTTTTAATATATCTGCTTGTTCAATTACCAATTCCTTTTTATTTTCATTGACAGCTGCAATATTCACAATAATATATAATATAGCTTCCAAAGTTTTTCTTTGAGATATATCATGAGGATCCAGCAACCGCATTTTTCTAGCTAAGAATTCGAATAAATATGTCGAACCGAATGGTATTCTGGAATCATTCTCAGGATCAATTTTGTATATCACATTTTTGTACTTTTCTAATAATATATTGACGACTTTCCTTGAATTGCAAGTTAAATTTTTAATAACTTGAAAACATTGCTGCTGAACCGACCAACATGGATCATTGATATAGTCAAGAATAGTATCGATATTAATTGTTTCCAATAAATTTAATTTTTCTTGATTTTGACTATTATACATTAAATGTCTTAATACCCACAAAGTATTCGTCTTTATTTCATTAACATCAACACCTTCAAATGCCATTTCTCTTGTTAAATTTCTCCAATTCTGTTTATCATTAAATAACGGATCTGTGAGTATATCTCTACAGATGCTAACTATTCCATGGTCTGTTAAGTAATTTTGAACGCTTGAAAATTCCACAATAAAATTACAAAGAATACCTAAAGCCAGTCCCATAATTCTCAGTTCTGTCTCTAATAAATCAATACCCGCAAAATAACAATCTTTTGTAATAGTATAGACTAAAATTAGTAAATCTAAAACTTCTTTAGTCAATTCACTCTTTTTCAGAGTTGTTCTTAGAGCTGCTGTGCTTCTTGAAAAGGATTTAAGTAGTTGTAACCATGCAACTATTGTTTCACTATTATGTAACTGTGGTAGGTTTTGATTTAGGTCAATAAATATATCTCTATTAGCTATGAAGTCGCGCAAAAGTCCGATATGTTCCTTTAGACAGTCTTTCAATTGCGAAGTTAGCACTTCATTTTTTAACAGCTCAAACCTGTAACCTTCATCGAATGCAGTACAACAGGCAAAAAGCCTGATAAACTGTGTTAAAGTTTTAGTAGTACTATATGATCTTTCTGTAATTCTTAATGATCTAAAAAATAGTTCCATAAAGCCATTTACTAGATTTGTTTTCTTTAGAAACCCAATCACAGGATTTGCCATCGGCACTTTTGTATTATAAATTTCCATCAAACGTATCAGGTTTTCAAATGGATCAAAGCACCAAGGTAGTATTTTGGAATCAAAAGTTTGCATTAAATAAGGCATTATTTGGTTTATGGTTTTGGTATCATGCCAAGCCTGATCGAAGTAAAAGTATTGGAAACTAAGAAAAGATAAAGCTGAACACTTTAAATTAATATCACTATGTTTTAATAAACTTTCAACAAATAACTTAAAATCTTTATTCTGCCATAAAATAGAATGTGCATCGATCGTGTTTCTAGACGAAGAGATTAAAATTAAGCAATATGGGATCATTTCAATCTCATACATATTATCTATGGCAACTGAGTTAGGAAGTGGAAATGTATTTAGAATGCGATTATCTATCACATTATATCCAATAGATTCTTCACCTGTGCCTTTTGTTCTTGGAATACGTGTTGTCACTGTATATTTAAAATTAATCACATCATTGTACTTATCTGAAAACTTCAAAAGCATATTTCTAATACACGATATTAATTTGACATCCAAAATTTTGTCTCTATCATAAAGCATAAAAAATTTCAATAATTCAACTATCAATGTTGCCGTAGTTGCATGCAAGGGTATTTTGTAGTCTAGTTTAGAAACTAGTTCAACGAAATAAACTCTGAAAAAACTAAAATATGGCAGTTTTCTTGAATCTATCCCAATATCCATACATTTATTTAGTAATTTCATATACTTTAAATTTGTCATAGGACTATTATCATCTAGATTTTCATATAAGCTTATTTCAGAATATATCCTTAAAATTAAATTCATTATTTCTGGTTCAATACTATTTCTGGTGTTATTATTGATATCAACCAAAATTAACAAATTATCCAATTTCATATGTTGAATAACTTCGGTTTCCTGGTTTCTAAAATTCAGTAATGAATTCAATATATCCCTTTGAGGATCCATCAATAACGATATCTTTGCGATGTCATCTGTGATTAATGATGTATTAAACAAATTTTCATTTGGTATCGCAACCATTTTCCCTCAAAATATAATTAATGTAGTAATTTTGAAAGTTCGATACTATTTCAATAAACCGGTATAGTAACTCTAAACAATAATTCTTTATCTAAATCTTGTAACTCGTACCGCTTAAATACTTGACTGGCTTTACACAAAATTCCCCTTATCGATCAATGGCGTGGCATAGAAAACGGAACTAATGGTTACCCTCCTGAGTAAATTTAGTAATGAAGCAAATTCAAGTAATTAACCTTCCAAAGATAAAGGTTAATTCAGTTAAAATATGCATATCTCTCTATGCAAAGAGAATTCGTTATCGTGAATGAAACTGTTTCATATAACAGACAACTTCGTGAGTTGTTTTTTAGGATTATTCTGATCTAACATTTTTTTTAACTAGTAAAAATCAGCTCTGACACCGAATGTTTTTTTCATACAGAAAAAGATTTAAAAACACGCAAGAAACTGAATGATTGGCTATGAACAATGTTAAGATGATTAAGAAATACGAAATATATACCTACAAAAAATATTGAAGGAACCATTTAAACAATGGATACTGATCAGATTCTAGAATATATCGAGAACAATGTCTCAGTTGATGCAATAGGTGCCATTAGCATTTTCTTTACCGTCGCAAGTTTATTTCTATGGAAATATTTTGTTGGGAAAGACGAGGTTAAACAAAGAAAAGGTTTAAAGAAACCATCTTTTGATAAAAAACCTGTAGCGTTAGATCCGGCTGCTAAGATTGAACATATTTACTTGAGATATGAAAATGAATTTAAAGACCGTATTGAGAAGATCAATGAAATTTTCGATTCAAATGATGAAAAAGATGTTTATGAACGTAATTACTGTAATGAAATGTTATTAAAATTACTAATTGAATTAGATGGTGTCGATTTATTGAACATAGAAGGTGATCAAAGAAAAGCATTAAGACAAAGAAGAAAAGATATTATCAAAATCATCCAGGATGAATTAGTTAAACTAGATTCTTTGAAATAAATTAACATACGTTAATATGTAACAACATATAATAATATATCTAATTCTAGAAAAGAGAATGAACTAATAATTAATACTTCGACTTGTTTCACATTTTTTTTGATATGTGTTGAAAAATCATGTAATTACCTTTTTAGGCAATTACATATGTTTCAGAAAATTTAAAATAGGCACGCCAGTGACACTACTATGGTTAAGCTCATCACTTGAAACAATGCAGCTGTTACATTCGATTATCTGCCAATCATCTGTTATTATGAAGTATAAGTACCTTGGATGAAAGATGTATATATACTGCATAATTTCTACCAACCTGGAATCATCCATTCATTATATTTCAGATTTCGATGGTTAGGTTGAAGTTTTATCAAGAAAAAAAGTAGCACATTGCAGAAATCTCATACAAGTTTATAGATACAATGCAGATTATTATCTTTGCATCAATTATTTTGAATGCAGGACTCACAATGGTTTTAGCGAGTTCATTGAAATTTCCAGTTAATAAATTACAGCACAAAAAGATTGACAGAAGTCTCGAAAAACGTGGCAGCTTAGAATTTTCCTTAGTAAACGTAGATGATACCTACTATGCAGCGACTATTGGTATTGGAAGTCCACAACAAGAAATGCAAGTTTTATTTGACACAGGATCGGCTGATTTATGGGTAATGGATTCAAACAACCCGTTCTGTTCTAATTCTAATTATAGTAAACTTTATAATAATCAAACAATCGGTCAAACAATTGACTGTACAAACCTAGATACTTATAATGCTGGAAATTCAACCTCTTTAAAAGAATTAATTGGTAGTAGATTTTACATTAATTATGAAGATGATACTTTCGCTGACGGAGTCTGGGCAACAGAAGATATTACTATTAATGGGATTGAAATTTCCAACTTACAGTTTGGCTTAGCGAACTATGCAACTACACCGGTAGATGGTGTTTTAGGTATTGGTTTTGAAAGACTTGAAGCCGTAAAGGGATATACTGGTGCATCCAATGAATACTACCCAAATTTTCCACAAGCATTAAAAAATGAGGGAATTACAGATGTTGTAGCATACTCTCTAGCATTGCATGATTCAGGTTCGATTATTTTTGGCGGGATAGATAAAGCTGCTTATGCTGGTAATTTGTATACCTTCCCAATGGTTAATGTTTATCCAACTGTTGTAGATAAACCAGCCACACTTTCGATGACAATTCAAGGACTAGGTGCGGAGAGTGTCAATTATTGTATGCAAGAAACTTTTTTCACAACAAAATATCCTGTTCTTTTGGACAGTGGTACTACTTTGATAAGCTTTCCAACAGAAATCGCAGATAAAATGGCAAATTTTGTCAATGCATCATATAGTGATACTGAAGGAATATATATATTGGATTGTCCAGCAGATATAGACGACACAAAGTTCTTATTTGACTTTGGTGATTTAAAAATCACCGTTCCATTATCTTCATTCATCCTTTCTCCAGATGGTGGGGATTATTGCGGCTTTGGGGTACTTCGATCAACAAACAGTATTACTCTAGGTGACAGTTTTTTAAGCAATGCATATGTGATTTTTGATTTGGATAATTATCAAATATCAATGGCACAATCTTCGTATAATGTCGAAGTAGACGCTGACATTATAGAAATACCAACTAATGGTGCTATTCCAAATGCAATTATAGCATCTGTAGATCCTTGGTCATATAACGAGTCGTTTTCTGTAACGGATAGTGTTTTTGCAACAGCATTGGTGTGCTCACAAAATGACACACGTCTAACCCAAGCATCCCTATCAGAAAGTTTACATTCAACGAAAACTCTTCAACCAACATCATCACCTCTTAATCAGAATAACATTTCGTCATCACCGATAGCTACCACAACTACAAATACTTTTGTAAATTCGACTTCAACAAGTGATGTTGTCCTGATAAATAAAACAATAACAGAATATACTTGTCCTTCAGCGTTAATGTAGGGGGGGGGGAATAGGTACGTTATATATTAAAGAGAAATAGATATTAAATATTTATGTGTCTTTATTTATGCTATTGTACAGGTATTTTACAAAATTGAAATTTACGAATCTTTCCTAATTAAGATATGCACATTAATTTGGAACTTCAAAAACCAATGAAACACCTTCGTCACCGGCGGTAATGACCTTTCTTGGCTGAGATGTGTCCTTAGAGTGCACTATAATAAAATCTAAAACACCCATATTGTGACCAGTACATACAAATTTTTCACTACCTGTTTTTGCATCATATTGATAAACTTTACCGTTAATACAAGATGCAAAAATATCATCTCCATCGAAAATTAATTTAGTGATAGAATCTTCTAAGATAAATTGACGCCTTATTCTCCAGGAATTTGTGTCGTATAGTAAGATTTGACCACCAACTAAACCAACAGCCATTAATGGAAACTTTGGAGACCAGCAAATTGATTCGATCGATGCATCTAATTCTTCTTGATCATCTTTTAATTCGACAACTGTCTCTAGATGCAAAATGGCACCGTTGTTGTTAGCATTGAAAACGGCTAAAACACCGTTATTAGCACCTGCAGCAATAATACCAGAATTACCGTTGGTTAACTGAGATGGAGCAACGGAAAGAGAAACCCATGGAGCTTCCAAACCTTTAAGCTCAGCCTGCGATACCTTAAATAATTGTTGACCGGTGTAACAGTTCCATCCTATGATTGTACTATCTAAGGAACATGTAACGATTTCAACACTTTCTTCACCTTTATCTAAATTAATAAATTCACCCATAGTACAATCTTGAGTATGAGCAAAACCACTCATTAATTGATCTAAAGAACCATCTTGCTCACTAATCTGGTAACACCACACAGAACCATCAACAGCACCAAAGGCGAAAATAGCTGGTACGACTGGATGTGTATTTAACCATACAACTTCCTGAACTTCATTTAATTCTGAGACTTGTTTCCACTGAGAACCCCCTTTCAAACCTGCATGGACTAATATCTTACCATTCATATCGGCAGTGATTAAAAATTTACCATCTGAAGTGAAACTAGAACAAATGACGGATTCTGTGTGACTAATAATGGAACCTGCCAACTTTGGAGGTTGAGAATGGGAAGTCCATAAATTAGCAATATTATCAGCACCACCCGTAACAACTAAAGGTAATGTTGGGTGCTGGGCTAAAGTAAAAACAGAATCAGAGTGTTTATCAAAGTAAGTGATAGAATTGTTAGACATATCTATTTCTAAAGTTTCATCATCATCCATTGGAATATCATCTATGTTATCATCGGCTTCTGGTTGTTCGCCATCATTCGATGGAATAACTTCTTGAGCGACTTCGTCAGTAGAAATAAATTCTTCTTGGGGTTGATTTTCTTCAGTTTCCTGTGTTAATCCTAATTCTTCAGACATTTATAACAGTAATAAGGTTTTGTAGTGTTTTCCTTGGGCTTCTTATACAAGGATGGTAAAAGTAGAGATATTTTACAAAATGTTATATCCTGAACCTTAAATAAGCACTTAGAAACCCACAACTTTATATTGTTCTGATTTATTACATAATTATTGTCGAACATTTACTACTCGTTCCATACATTTCTTATTTAACCTCATCGCTTCTACACTGAACAAGAAAATTTTCAATTTCTTAGTAATATATGCGGGTAACACACAAAAGTTAGAATGATACCGATAATACTCAAAAGTTGGACATGTTACTATTTATGAGTATGTGAATATTCATGATAGATTTATTGTTACAACTTATACAAATGTATATTTATATATATCTATTTGCTATGCCATTTTTTTCATGCATGTGTGTGATACGCCAGATATCTCATTTGTTGGCTAAAGTTTGACTCAATCCACGAAGCAATAGCTTTGGTTCCGTGGTTTTCTTTTGCACACTTTCTCTGTACATAAACTCTTTAGACAATATTCGGACATTTTTTGATGTTGTCTTTGATAGGATTTCGGAGTGAGATTTTATCAAATGCGAGTGAACTGCTAGTCTATTCATTCTGTCAACTAAGTCTTGCTCAAGGTCTTTAATAGATAATAAATCATCAGTAGAACTCTTTTGCTCAATATCTTCTTTTATCTTGTCTACATCATCTTTTTGAAGATTAGACATCGATTCCCATTCAACTTCAGGTTTCTGATTATCTAGAACTTCAATCCAATCCTCAATTTCCTTTTTAAGTTTATCGACTTTCTCTACAAGGATCATTAAATTTTGTTCATTTTTAACATTTTTACTATTTGGTAACAGTGGCTTTTCTTTCTTCTCATTATTTTCTATATCCTTATCAGTTTGCAATGTTGCTTCGGTTTTACTTGTCCAACTCTTCTTCTTAGTAATTTTTTTAACTCCTAATCCAGTATAATAATATGTTAAATCCTTTGATGTATTATTTTCGGAGGATTCACTGTCATCATCATCTGCAAATAGATTTCTTAAGACAGTATCTTCAGCTTCTTCTTGTTTGTCATCATTACCTATTTCCTTTTTAGAGATTTCTGACAAATCTTCAGCTTCCCAATCTATATCAATATGACCTCTCCTTAAATCATCAACAAATTCACCAATAATGGAAAGTGCAATCCACTTAGTTTCAACAAAGGATTCTGACAAACCATCATCAAATTTTTCTTGATCCTTTGAGTCATGACGCATTTTTTCTAAGCCTCTAATGGTACACCAGGTAAATAATTGTTTTAATTGTAAATTTGGAGCAAATGAAGTATTTCCAAGATGCCTATAGAACTGATCTTCTGGAACATCGTTATGTGGTGATATTACCGTTTGATCTCTATTAGACATAATAGATAGTCTTCTACCACGTTGTTCTGCGATCGATTTTCTGTCATGTCTAGTTCTCAGTACGTATTGTAAATTTGCAGAGTTTAATTGAGGTGGTGGTAATAATTGTGATGAACCTGGTATGGATGGTTGTGGATAAAATGGTTGTAAAGATGAATTTGGTAGTACTGGCATTGACTGATTTATATATTGTGAGGGGATAGTTCCACCGGGTAGTTGAGATGCATATAATGGGGATGCTGGCATTGGTATATAATAGATTGGCTGTTGCCATTGATTAGCACCGAGATATGGAATTTCACCCATATTCACATTTGGTTGAGAGCTAGGGAGATCATTATACTGTGGGTTGTTATATTTATCTTTTCTAGTCGATGAAATATTTTGACTGTAGACCCTTGGCATGGAAGAATCGAAATTTTCTACCCATTTAGCCTTTTTCATATCTTGTAAATTATCCAACCTCTCTCCTAAAGACGGTACACCATTAATTTTATTTATTTTATGTCTTTTAAATCTAAAGTCATAATCGTTTTCAAAATCACTAGTGGTCGAATTTTGAGATTCTTTTTCATTCATGTCGATATTAGGTTCAGGTTCAGGTTCAGGTTCTTGATTTTGTTTCTGTGTAGATGTGGCAATATTTTGTGATTCCTTAATTTCCTTTCCATCGCTGGCCATAGGTAATGTTTCCATTTTAAGTGGGTACACACGTTTCCTGGGTATACTACCGCCGCTGCTATTTTCTGTGTTTACACTCATACAAATCAATAATTAATCTTAAATTTTCATGTATATGCTAATAGTGATTTACTGTAAATATTAATTAATATTATTATGCAATGTGCTGTTGCCAGTATGGATCATAAAAGTACGATAATCCACTAGCCAAACCCTCTTATCCATGTGTCATCATCTGTTTGATTCAAACAGATTTTGTTTTGTTTTGTTTTGTTTTGTTTATTCTACGCGTTGATGGTTACCCGCCTTGTCAAATCTGCTTAAAATATTGAAGTAGAAGCAGCTTGTTAGTAGCTACGAACTTACAATTGACCTGAAGATTGTCTCTTCCTGTATATGTCATGGTCTATTCATATTTCTGAGGTGCTGGGTTTGTGACTTATATATTTATGTACAGAAATTCATGGAAGAGACAAAATGTAATTAATATTTTTGTTATAGAAATATTATTATTGAACGAAGGTTATATATACAATTTCTATAGATCACAGAGTTTATAAACTGCTTATTATGATTATTATTATTTTTTTTATCATTATTATTTAATTTTCCACCATGAATAAACTTATTTACCAGTAGAACCAAAACCACCGGCACCTCTTCCACTTTCCTCTAGAGATTCAACAACAACAATGTCAGCATCATCGACAATCTTCTCTAAAATTAATTGAGCAACACGGTCACCTTTGACAATCTTGAAATCTTTATCGGAGTGGTTAAATAATACAACCTTAACTTCACCAGTATAATCTCTGTCGACGACACCAGCACCAGTTTGGATACCGTGCTTAACAGCAAGACCAGATCTTGGCGCAATTCTACCATATGTACCAATTGGAACAGTAAAAGAAATATCTGTAGCAACTAATCCTTGGCCATTTGCTGGAATTATACATTCCTTAGAAGCATATATATCATAACCAGCGGCGGTTTTGGAACCCTTAGTTGGAGTAGTAGCATCGGCAGAACGTAATTGAATCTTTAAAGAATGAGATAACTTTTGCTGTTTAGTAGTTGGTTCAGACATTGGATTATACTATATATATAAATCTATATTTTTTTTTAATTTTAATATTAAAAATGACTGAAGATAAAAACAATTGGCCATATGAAGTATACTTATTGTATCGAACCAAGCAGAATAGATCGAGTTATTATAAAAGTTCAGTGTCTATCTCATCGAAGTAAAGAAAAAATATTACGCGACTTTTTTGAGACTTTTACGCGTCTGTCATTCAAATGCGACAGTAACGATGATCTCTGCTACTTTTAACCGTTATACACGAGATAATGTGTTCCAAATAGTCTTGTCCCTGTAGCATCGATGGTTAGAATAATATGATATTATTTTTGTCGTTTTACTGTTCTCTTTTTTTGCTTTATTACGGATAAGATATATATTCTCTTCCTTATATTGTCGTGGTGAAAACTGGGCTCATTCTTGATTGCGAACACGGTAATACGATATCTCTGTTTATTTCAAGAGAAAAAATATCAATTGTAATATGATAAATTGTATTTAATAATTATTGGCAAGTATGCTCATTTCCAAAAGCTATTTTGCTAAACAAAGTTTGGTACGTCGCAATATACCATGCGATATAGACAGGTCGGTATATATGACACTGCAGTTCTATGAAAATCTGCATATATATGTATTTACATAACAAATTAATATCATATGACAGTGTAAAATGATGAATATGAATGCCAAGTAGTGTATTTATGATGACCTGATAAAGGTTTACCAAAATTTCCACCAATTTTTCCTTTTTTCTTCAACTATCTGTTGTGTTTTTAATTCACTTTCTCTTCTTAAAGCATCTAGATCTAACATAATTTCCTCTAAATCTTGTTTTTGTTTATTAAAAGCATCCTTCTTTTCAATATCATCGAATACTTCTTTCATATTTTGCTTACCTGCCCATGGTGCATCGAAAGGACCAGTCTTCCAAATAGGGTCTTTACTCTGTGATGTTTGTTTAACAATCTCGATAAGTCTCCTCTGTTCTTCTTGGCGTAAGTTCTTCTGTTTATAGTATTGATCTCTTAATTCAGGAGATAACGAATTTATAAGTTCTTGATCTGTTGGTGTGGTATATTTGAACAGTAGCAAACCAGACCCAATAATACCTCCACCAGCTGCCCAAACCTTAAGCCAACGTATCAACACTGATTTTTCCATTATTTATATTATTACCGTCTTATTGTGATATAGTAGAACAGAGCTGTCTTCTTGTTATGTTAAATCTCTTCAAAGTTTGATATTAATCCTTTTTTTTTTTCATTTTTTCATATATTAGTTAAAGTCTCCGGGGAGGAAAAATACTTTGCCTAGTAACTTAACGGTGATATATGAACATAATGTAGCAATGGCATGGAGTAATTGACAAAAATAATGAAAGATCTGTAAAACAGTACATGTAAATTTTATAATTAATTATACAAATTAGATATAGTTTTAACAATGGTGTCAACAAGGGTCCTTCATTAGTTTTATAATCGTATTGTCTCTGGTATATGAGAAAATACATATATATAAAAGTGGAAGATACAATAAAAGGTTTAAGAATAGTTTTGTTTTTACTTGTTCATAAAAGTAGTAAATTTAAACGAAACATGTTTTTATTTAAGGATTACTTAATGTACATCGCCCGAACGGTTTGAATAGCTAGATTCAAAGAATTGTTCTAAATAAATAATTAACCGAATAATTCTTTGTATAAGAATGGAGTGAAAACCTTAATAGCTGTGATTAAGATAATAATACTTTCATATAAAGCCATTGGTAGACCTAATAAACCACGTTCTTGAAACTTTAATAAAATGGTGTAGAATGCAACACTGAAGAAAACACGAGTTAATTGAACTGGACTTGGTTTAACACCAGATAAGAACTTAACCGGGGTATCGACACATTCACCGCCTCTTTGGAAGTACTTGAAACAACCCTTTTGTAAGTCTTTTAATGATTTAGTATCAGCAGCGAATAAAGAGTATAAAGCAATTGATAAAATGTTGATAACAGAATCATATGGTTTTCTTTCGAAGTGGAAATCTAATAATTCATCTAAGACGGTTGCACGATCACTGAAGTCTAAGTCACCAATCTTTTGCATGAATAAGACCACATCTTGTAAACCAACAGTCATACCACCACCAGTTAATGGATGTCTCATGTTTAAGGCATCACCGATAACACATAAACCAATAACATCGTTAGCTCTACCTGGTAAGTATTTGTTAGCCATTGGCTTGAATTTACCTTCAGCTAAAGCAGCATCAAAACTTGGTCTTAAGGATTTTGGAATGTGTGGTTGAACGTCAGCGGTCATCCAAGCTTTAAGATCCTTTGGTAATTTTTCAGAGTTGTAAGCACATAAGATTCTGGTCTCTGTTTCACTGATTTGGTAAACTAAGATTGGCATGTGATCGGAACCTAAGATAACGTGACCGTGATACTTAGCTGGAACATTAGCGTTCATTAAAGACATACCAACGAAAGAAGAACCGATAGTTGGGATATGATCTGGGTGTAATTCAGATCTGAAATGGGAGAAAATACCATCACAAACAAAGGTAACGTGACCATGGAAATCAACCTTACCACGACCTTCGATGTTAACTTTAGCACCAATAACTTCATTGTTATCACTCTTTAAAACTTGAATACAATCACCTTGTAAACAAGTAACGTTTGGTTCAGCTTTTGTCATATTTCTTAAATTGTTTAAGAATCTACCGTGAACGAAGGCAACACCTCTTTCTCTTTCATCATCTTCGAATTCACTCTTGTGAATTGTCTCATCTTCTAATACAATATCATTACCTTTTCTAACCAAATCTTTAACTTTTGGAACTGGTTGAGAATCAGCTTTGTATGGATATGGAATATCAACTTCCTTACCGTCATAAAAAACAGAGTAACCGGTAACTGGGATAGCACCGATGTTGTTAATGGATTGAACCATACCTAAAGATCTCAAAGCTCTAACACCACCTGGTTGCATTAATTCACCGATGATTCTATCAGGTTGAGCCCATTCTCTTTCAATGATTAAAACTTTCTTACCCTTTCTTGCTAAACCAGTAGCAATACATGGACCGATGACACCAGCACCGATAACGACAGCATCATAAGTAATTTTTTCGTCAGCATTAGTTAAATTTGTATTAGACATTATGATTGTATATATATGGGGGGGATTCGAATTCGATAATATACTCAAATATCTATAGAATTAGGTCAATTAGATCAAGTTATAAATAAATAAGACACTGAATATGAAGTAAGGAATTAAAAAGAAAATTTAAAAGAAAGAATAAAGTAACAATTGAAGGAAACATAAAAAGAAACAAGAAGAACCTTAATATATAATACTTTTTGATGAATACCAGTTTGAGGTTTTTATATATGATTACTATGTGCAATCATTGCAAATTCTAACCGAATTCAATTCTCAATTTTCCAAAACATTACTTCAGCTTAGCAGGAAACAACCAGTTACTGTAGTGGAAAACTCGCCGAAGTATTATTTGTGGCCACATGCGTTCGTAATTATTTAAGGTAAGCCCGCTTAACTGACTGCATACTCGACTTTTACTGATAGAAATTGAGTGAGGAAAGGCAAAACGCGGCATTGAGATAATTGATCGCACAGACGAGTCCATACAGAGAGATAGATATATACGCCATGGGCACTCGAGGAGTCGACCGATAGGAAACAGACGTTAAGCGAGCGATGAAGCGATGTCTGTGTAGGTCAAGTTAGATATTGGTATGTCGGTATACAGATGAATGGCGCTACCTGGTATGTACGATGTACTATGTGTTAATGTGCGATGGTAACTCAAGAATTCATGCTCGTTGTTTGCGCTGGGTTAGAAAAGAAGAAAAGAATTATAGACATCCCAGAAAACTATATCTGCTCTTTTGTATGCACTCACCGGAACGACTGAGGTAAATCACAATATAGTAACTTGCAGTAATACATCTTTCTTTCTATGTTTGCTAATATCCTGAATTACACGTTCCCTCGTTTAAATTGAAAATATATTCTTTTTTTTTCTTTGTCTGTGCTTTTGTTATTTCTTCGGCAAAAAAGAAAGTTTCACTGACATGTGATTTTTTTTTTTAATTCTTATACGAGGTTTGCTCGTTTATCGATGTTCAGGCACATGATTCCAATTAAATATGCTTTACGCCTCGTATGGATTCTTTCAGTGTCTATGTATAGATGTATTTATCAAATTATATCGGTTAGATACAGAATAATTATGATTCAATTTTAGAAATAAATTGGCTCAAAATGTTCCCTTAGCAATAAATGCTTTCAATTCGTGACAGTATTCGATGAAATCAGCTCTATCCTTTAGAGCACCTTCTACAACACTCATACAAATGTTCATACCACATTCTGTTGTAGTACAAACATTTACACTATATGAGAAGTTTAAAACGCCAAGATTTTGCATGAATAATATATCTTCAATCTTTAATTTATCTTGTTTTTTCTCAGTTGTATCAATAACACCAACGTTACTTAAGATAATACCACCTCTTTGTTTATTTAAATAAGAATCAGCAATCATCGAATCGATATTCTTATTTTGTGTAACCATATCCATCATAATACTGCCTAGACCGATAAAATAATCTGCATTCTTGAGAACACCAGAATAATATCTAGCTAATGACCAAAAATTGGATTCATTAAATGACGCAATTAAATATGAATAATGTAAACCACCGACATTAGAACCATATTTGTATTGCTCGTCGGCTAATTCATCTGGTATTAGTTTTCTGGTATTATTTGGGATGGAAATATCAAAACTATATTCATTATACTTTCTGTTGTCGAAAATACCATGATTTTTCAATGTTACAAATAAGACAGCTTGCAAAAAAGCTGTCATCGTACAATTTTGTTCCTTAACTCTGATTCTGATTTTTTCAACTTCTTCTGGTGTGAAATTAATAGTTTCTTGATAACAATTCTGTGGTTTATCCTTATTGATGTTCACAGTTAATGGTGCTGGAGATTTATAATTGAAAATATTATTGAAAATCATTGTAATCATTAATAAAATAAAAGACCAAATGGTTGGAACATAATTAACTCTATCTGTAATAGGTAATGGTAAATTTTTGAATTGGTATTTGTCTTTACTGTAATCATATATCAATTCATGATCAACATGGTGAATTGCATTAACCTTGTTATCATTAACAAATCTAACAATATCTTGAAACAAATTAATACCTGTTAATGCATCAGCACAAATATGGTTGCTGATAAAAACAATGTTATCGAATTCTTTATGCAAGTTGCCCTGTTTAGATAAACATAATAATCTCCAGTTAGGTCTATCTGGTCTATAAATTGGAATGCAAATACTAGAAATTAACTGAGTTAGTTCTGAGGTAATCTTGTAACCATCTTTTTTAAATTGTTTATTGATATCGTCCAGTATATCTTTAAATTCTTCTTGTTCATTAATAACAATATCGCTAACATGTAATTTTTCAATAATCGTCATAAAATCATGTTCTGGACATGGTTTTTCCAAATATTCTTTAGAAGTGTAATAAACTTTATAATCTAAAGAAGTCTTTGGTACCATTGTCTGGGCTAAAATTGGGTTCTTCATAAAAATGTCTCTAAGAGCAACAGTTAGATCATCATATCCAATGGTGTGGTTCAATTTACAGCCAATTGTAAAATTAGCATACAACTCTTGTCTTTGTAGTAAGGCGAAATAGTTTTCTAAGTGACCTAGACGTCTCATATGACCCTTCTCTATTTTAGCTTGAATTGCATCTTCGCTTAATTCTTTGGTAGATACGGAGGTGGTTTCTGTCGTGGTTTCTGTTCTCATTTCTAAATCACTTATTTGATCGTTCAAAAATCGTTCAAATATTATAAGAACTAATGAACAAAATTCAAATCAATCGATTTCTAACGATCTACAAGATAGTTGAAATAACAAATAGGGTATATACTGTGAAAGAAAATAAAGAACATTGTGATTGAGTCTTTAGAAATCCTAAGAAATAGCGTCCTTCGTTTAGGAATTTCTTCGAATAATAATTACATGATTTTTTTAAAGTCATGATCCGATGAACGATTTTCATTACAAGTTCGAGAATTTTAAAAATTCAGATCCGATTAGCATGGTAACTAAAAATATGACAGAGTATACGAAATAGCATTATAGAATTATAATAGATAGTCTATCATTTAACCTTTATACGTAACAGTACCAGTAACCAGGAAAGCATTAACAGTTTAAAAATTTTTAAATCAAATATAAATTTATATACGATTGTTACTTAGACTTGAGGATTGTTGTTCTTGTTGTTGTTCTTGTGATGGCTATTATTGTAATGGGCATAGTTATTATGGTTGTTACCACCATGGTAGCCCTTATTGTCACCCATCATGTTATTACCTCCCATCATATTTGGGAATGGTGGCATTCCACCGACGGGATATCCGTATGGTGCATTCATATGCATATAGCCTGGAGGTACATGAGGTGAGGTACCTTGCGGAGATGGGCTGGAGCCACCTTCTTTACCATTCATCATTGGTCCCATTGGTCCCATTGATGGATAAAACAATGGCTGCGGTTGGAATGGCATGTACATACCCATTGAACCTGCATTGT
>PPOH02000229.1:156222-179660 GCA_003708465.2 Kazachstania kunashirensis
CATCATTGGGTTTGGCGATATACTGCCATTTGGTCCCCCAGTCATTGGGAATCCCATCATGCCGATGCCACTCGTATTCATATTAACACCCATGTTTTGTGACATTGGTCCACCATTCATACCTCCAATAGAATTCATTTGACGCTTCTGTAACTTAGCCTGAGCTTCTTGGATAATAGTTTGTTGATCTGCAAATAATGTCTTGTGAGATTCCTCAATTGTACCATTCCAGGTTGGAGCAGCAAAATATGGTTTTTCGATTAAGAAAGGTTCCATCGATTTTTCTTCTTCGTGTGCCTCTTTAGACTTCAAGAAGAAATTAAAGTTCTTTCCAAAAGTGCCCTTTTTAGAACCGTTGTTTTGGGGGGTTTTAGAACCAAAAAATGAACTAGATTGTCGTCTTCTAGAATGCATATTGGATCTAGTAGATAACGCAGGAGGTGAATTGAATGGCGATTGAGCATTGCTACCACTTTTTTTCGGATCTGCTTTTACTTGAGATGAGGAACCTTGATTAATCTTGCTAGCACTCTTGTTAGTGGTAGTAGTACTTGCGCTGGATTTTGGTTTAGGTGGTAATGATGGATCAGCCTTCAAAGGAGTAGAAGGCTTTCTCAAAACATCGCCCATATCCTTTGGAACATCGTATGGAACCTTGAACTTTTGAGCAAAACTTTTTAATTCTTCAATCTGAGCCTCCTTAGAAGTCTTAGAAGATGGTTGGGATCTAGATTTAACTCTCTCATGGTCACTTCTTCCACTTTGTCTTTTAATTTCCTTCAATTGTTGCTTGGCTTCTTCATCAATGTTTTTTAGATGTGCCCTATGTCTTTGTTCCTTTGACTCCTTGGAATCCTTAGCCAGAGTCTTATTAGTTGGTTCAACTTTTGGTTCCACTGTGGTACTAGTTAATGGTTGTTCGACAATCTGGGTCGCAGATGAACAAATAATAGCTGGATCCATATGGTGAGGTTGATTTCTCAAAGTTGGAGGAACATATTTGCTTGATTTGGTATTACCTTTTAATTTCGAGTTACTTTTGAGGAAAGCTAATAGTTCATCACCTCTCCTGTCGACACCAGAATATAAATCTTCTTCGTCCATACCGGAGTCATCAATAATAATACCTCTATCTTCAGCTAAATGAATGTTGCCCGAAGAGCCTTGACCTTCGATTTCATCAGCAATTCTTTGAGCCTCCTTTAATTTTTGATGATAATTTGGACCATTTCTATTAATTTTTGTAGTGTAAAAATGTTCATCATAAGTTGGTTTGATACCGAACTTCTTTTCATTAACAGAAAATTGATCCCAAGTAGAAGATGCCTCTTCTAAAGTTTGACCAGAACCCATTTCAACTGCTTCTTCATCGGGAGTCCATCTTTGTAATTCCCTCTCTTTAGCATTTCTTGCACCAGAAATATCGACATCAGTTTTAAATCCAGTAGATGATTTAACATTTTTCTCTGGAACTGGAGATGAAATCGTTGATTTTTCTTCCTTTTTTTCACCAGTTTTAATTTCTTGCATCTTGGTTGTTTCAAATTTCTCGTCCAATGACAGATTAACATCTTCTAATTCTAATTCAGCAACATTATCACCATGGATTAAAAAGGTTTCACCTAATTTTTCACCTACTTTGGTGTTTGAGTCCATAGAAGAGACTATTTTTGGAAATTTTAATACAACATCGATTCCTTCAGTACAATCTAAATTACAAGCAGATAAAATACCTGTGTATTGAATCCCTGCAGTAGTTGTGACGATAACATTTGAACCGATTGATTCGGTTAATAAATAATCAAAACGGTCATGAAATTGTTTTGCAGTTTCATTAGACTCATAAAACGTTGATGAGTTACTGTTTGAATCCTTTGGGATGCTTGAACCTTTCTTAGCATTTGAATTGCCGGTTGGACTACTATCCTTTTTCTTATTGCTAGCAGGCTTCATAATTGTAGAGAAGGGAACGTAATGTACTTACTGAGACGAAGTTAAGTTTCACAACTGAATTACAAATTATCAATTCAATATCTTTCGACTAATATAACGTCCCCTGATGTGAGTCTAGTGCTAAGTAAAGCAAATGTGGTATGACGTTTCAAAGAACTGGCCTTTATCTGACCAGGTGTACCTTGTTTGTCCAACACCAGATGTGACAAATCCTGTTCCACCATTCTCTATTTAGTTTTTTTTTTCGTATTGGTCTGGAGAAAACGGGGAAAGAAGATTCGTGGCATAGCGAATAGTAACCAAAGTTGACAAGAACAAAATGCTGTACATTAATTGTATAATAAGTGGTTTATTTAGTCTATTATATAATAATGTAAGGTTGAGTATATGCTGTTGATGAAGTTCTTTGCCCTAATGGTTAAAGTCGTTGAAGAATGTTACTGTATCTTTCAGTCTACTTTGGCTTAGTGTATTTGAAACGTTTTCGGTTAACTTAAGGTTAGCCGTATTATATTCTTTTAATGCAGGAAGTGCTACTTCTGCCTGTTTTTCATCGTATGGTTTTAATTCATGTTCATTTTCTGCAGATTTTGATGGTACTAAATTGAATTCTGCAATGTCTCTCTTCAAATTTGTAATTTTATTATTGTTTTTATTACTGTCGGATGATGTTGATTTTATTAGTCCATAAGCATTTTGTATGGCCTGCATCAATGCTGGATGTAGATCATTCTGTAAGAGCTTTTCATTTAATGATTTATCTTTATTTTGTTTCAAATTCTTCAGGAAACTTTTTACTTCCAATAATTTTTCTTTCTCATTCTGTAATGCAATTTCTAAACTTTCAACATTTCTCATCTCTTCTGTGTATCTTTCTTGAATGTGCGATCTCTTTCCAACTATGTATTCAACATCAAGATCTGTATCCTTAAGTTCGATGGGAAGAGAAGAATCTCGTAATTTGTCATATATTTTGTCCAATATTTGGTTCATCAATTTCTGTTTCAAATTGTATATCCTATCGATTTCACCAAATTTATCGTTTGTAATATATTGTAAATCATTATCATATTTCTGAAATGTTTCATCAATAGCAATATTCATATCTCCTTCTATTAATTGCATTATTGAAGTTCCTATGGTATTATTAACTTTCTTCCATTGGATATCATGAAATGCTTTATTGTTATTAAATTCTCTTTTAATATATTTATTAAAATCCCATGGACCAATCTTCTTATCCTGTCTCGAGATATGAGATCTCCTTTTTCTATTTCGCTCAGGAGATAGTATATTATGTGTTTTGGAACCAACTCTTGTCATTCTCACAGGTTGTCGTTGAATCTTAGGTGAAACAAATACACTACTTGAATCCTCATAGAATCTATGTTTCTTCGTAGGAGGAGGAATAATATTCTGAGATTGTGAATTAGCTTCTAATATCGGAGAAGATAAAGATGGTGATGATGGATCATGAAGAAATAGACTTTTAACATTGTTTGAACCTGTTGGTGACAAGTTGTTAACTTTTTGCAAATCATTATCATTTGTACGATCTAACCAATCTTCTCTATCTAGAGAATCGTTAGATACATTATCTACTATACTCATTGATACCTGGTTATTGCCTATGGAGTATTCCTCAATCTTATAATCGATAATTCGAGGAGTCGCTTGTAAAGTTCAAATGTTATGGATTTGATTGTTTCAATTTACAAATTATATATATGTGATATTTTTATATTATTTTTTTAATATTGTAAACATACAAAAGGTGCGAATTTCGCGTAGTTTGATCTGGAAATTTTATAAGCTTTTGAAAATTGAATGAAACGAAACATACATCATAATACATTATTTTTTCATTTAACTATATAAAGGTCTAATTATATAGATTTAATAAATAGTTTAAAAAGAAAATATGTGAAAAAATGATATTGATTTGTAAATTGATAAAGAGACATGTAAAAATTTTCTTTTTCTTTTCTTTCTTAGAAACTTTCATTGAAGTTGAAAGCTTCAGTAGCAGCAACAGCTTGGGGATTTGAAGTAGCCTTAGTGAAATCAGATACTTGTTTTTCGAAGAAGTTACTCTTACCAATGGTGGTAGCACCTTCTAAGTATTCGAATGGGTTAGAGACGTTGTAAACCTTATCGTTACCGAAAGAACCTAATAAGGAATCAGCTAAGAATTCAACGTATTGGTTAATTTGGGCGGCATCAACACCAAATTGTTCAATCTTTAAAGCATTAGCTAAGTAGTTCTTTTCGATATCAACAGCCTCGGTGATAATCTTTTCGATAATCTTTGCTTCTGGTTTGTTGTTTAAATGAGCGAATAATAAACAAGAGAAATCAGTGTAGTTACCCTTGTCTCTGAAGATATTCTTGTTAGCCTTAGCTAAAGCTGGTAATAAACCTTGTCTAGTTTGAGCGAAAATAGCGGCATGAGCACCAGATAAGAAGATACCTTCTTTAGCAGCAAAAGCAACTAATCTTTCACCGTATAAAGAGTCTGGGCTCTTGATCCATCTATTAACGAAATCGATTTTTTCGTTTAATTCTGGGAAATCTCTAGCTTTCTTGAAATATTTAACTGGTTCATCAGAACCATTGAAATAAGCGTTAATAGTCATTGCGTAAATTTCATCATAAATATTTTCCATCATGATTTGGTAACCGTAAAAACTTTTACCTTCTGGATTTTGTAATTCAGCAGAGAATTTTTCAATTAAATGATAATTTAAAACTTCTTCAGAAATGGTTAGAGTTGATAATAATCTAGCAAGGAAATCTTTTTGATCAGGATTTATTTTAGTTTCTAAATCTTCGACATCCTTAACGTGATCGATTTCTTCGGCGGTCCAGAAATCAGATTCGACTTTCTTATAAGCGGCCCAATTTTCATGGTATTTAATTGGGAACATAACGAATCTACGTTTATTTTCTTTTAATAAGATTTCATCTTTTTCATTTTCCCTAGCGAATTGACGACTTTCAGAGAATTGATTTAAGAAATCTTGGTGAGCTTTATTAATGGAAACCATTGTGGAATTTAAATAGGGATTAAAAATTTAGTAGGATGGATAGTTCAAAATTTCCAATGCTAAAAACAGAAAAAGGGACAATAAATAAAAATTGTTTTTAATTCTTTCTATATTTTGATTATATATATAGATCTAGATAATTAAATGAATAGATTAAAAGTATTAAATAAATTAAATTTTACGAAATGAAAAAAAACGGTATTAAGGTAATTGTCTATCAGAATGTATTACAATCTAGCAAGGTTTTTATATTAATTTTTTTTTTTTTGCCAATTTAGATAATCAGTTCTATGGGAGAGAAAAAATTAGTTGTCCTGGAAATTTCAGCTAAGCAGAAAATGGGAAATACCCAAAAACAAGTAATAAAATAACATTTGTAGGGGAAAGGAAATTGGAAACTATAGGAAAATAAAATTATGCATTTTTCTAATGTGGCCAAAGAAATGCCCGTACCGATTTTTCCCAATTCAGTAGCGAACCCGCAAATAAGATGATCTAATCGTGTGTTGGAAAAGGAAACGAGTGTATTGTTGCCACAACAACGAGCGACCCACCCAATTTTAACAATATTTTCACTGATTCACTGCAGCAAAATTTGTAGAATCCTTTTTTTATTAATAATTAATAATTCGAAATTACGATCATAGTGATCGTCGTTTTATTTTGTTTTGTATTTTTTCCGTTTCGCTTTGTTTCTACCGGGGATTCTTAACAGCCCAAGCTCTCTTTGGGAAAGAAAAGAAAAAATTCAAAGAGAGAGAAGTGGTGCGTGCTCCTCCGAGGAAGAAGAAAGAGACGAGAGAAAAAGCGGCGTTGGGATATTTCTACGGGGGGCTTGTGTAGCTATCTATATGGTCAAGACAATCTCTCTCTCTCTGTGCAGGGCTTTCTCAATAAGGAAGCCCCGGCTACGACCATCGCCATGGTGAATTTTAGTCGGATTCGTTTCTTTTTTTCTCTCCTTGTGTTTCCTACCTACCACCAAATCATTCAGTAAGTTCGCCACAACTTGGTTACCATGGAGACTGGTTTTTTTCCAATTTGTAGGGGTGTCCTATGTTGCCGCTACTGAAGAAAACCTAAATACTTTGAATTCAAAGTCATTTGTGATAGCATAACACTCTTGGTTCTTGCACCATTACATACCACT
This sequence comes from Kazachstania kunashirensis, assembly GCA_003708465.2. Classification (NCBI taxonomy): domain Eukaryota; kingdom Fungi; phylum Ascomycota; class Saccharomycetes; order Saccharomycetales; family Saccharomycetaceae; genus Kazachstania; species Kazachstania kunashirensis. Next base: position 162,373 of record PPOH02000229.1, read on the forward strand.
ATAATACAATATTTTATTTTATTTTCAACTTGTTCACCGCTCTCTCTGTTGGCTTTCTGTTCTTTTTTCTGCGGGGAATGGGATTCTCCTTTCGCGGTGCTCTCGGCGGGTCATTCCTATGGTTACGTAAGATCTCTCCATTGTTACTAGCGCTTACCATCTGTTGCTATCAGACTGGCAACCACTCTTTTTTAAAGATAAGATAACATTCGTATGTAGAGATGAGAGGACGAAGTATTCTACTGTACTTCCTTTTTACTACAGTTCCAAACATGATAGGGTGTTGGTGTAAAAATAAAAATAAAAAATAAAAAAGTGTTACTATGGCAATGTGCACCACTGCCACCCTATAATCTTTACTTTTTCGTGTCTCTTATTTCTCTAAGTTGAACAATTGCTTTGCATCTTGGCATACCGTTTATTCTATTTTGTGTGATTAAATAAGTATTGTATTGTTTTCGTGTTTTCGTGTATTGCAATTATACAATGTATTACTCTAAAATTATACTCTTGAACTTTCTATATCATATTTAAATATTCTTAGAATACATATTTACAATTGTATTATGGTACAATACATCTTATTACCACTTGCTTAAAGGTTTCTCTTACAATGAAAGGGGACGGACATCTGACGGACATTGTAAAAAATTAAACTTTAGTAAATTTTGATTATGATTGTGATTATGAAAAATTTTGTATGATATTGCAATATATTAGGGAAAAGGATATCAAATACAACAATTAATTATAGTTAAATACATTAACAATGGGTTTAGGTTCTTTATTCGGTGGTAATAGTAAACCAGATTCAGTCACAACAAATAATATATCAAATGATAATCCAACAGTTCAAAAATTGAAAGCACAAATACAACAGGAATTAGCTATAGCAAATGCAACAGAATTAGTTAATAAAGTTGGTGAAAATTGTTTTGAAAAATGTTTAACCTCACCATATTCTTCAAATAATGATGTTTGTATCGATCAATGTTTGGCAAAATATTTAAGAAGTTGGAACGTTATTTCCAAGACCTATATTGCAAGAATTCAAGAAGCTTCTAACTCTGGTGAAATTTAATCAAGATTAAAAATTGATATCATTTTTTTATTTCACCAATTACTTAAAAAAACTCTGTACATAATCTATATACATACCCATATTACAAGAAATTATATATTTATTAATCATGATTATAATAATCTGCAAATTTATGTATCTGTTCAACGATTCAGGTGCCTATTATGGATTTCATTTATTAGTAATAGTTATTTATAAGTTATATTATTATATAAACTAATCAATCTTTTTTTTTTTTTTTTTCTGATAAATTAGTGATTTAAATAATCGTTTGTTCATTTTTCTAAGAATAAATAATAAATTTTTTTGGTTTGGTATATTTAGGTTCAATTAATGTGTTAGTGAGGAAGTATCTCTGAAAGAGAAAGATATTTTTTAAATTTTAATTATTGGTCTCAAATAATCTTCATTTAATCTTTCTTAAAAAAAGTGATTATGCAATTGGCAATTAGTGTGATAGTAAATACAATATAATCTGGTTTTAAATTTATTCTTCATCTTCTTCGGCATCACCACCACCAGCAATCTGCAGTTTTACATCTTTCCATAACTTACCTTTGTTATGATTTTCATACCATCTAGTAACTGCAGAGTCGAATGTACTTTGAAAAAAGAATGCACCAACGAAAATAGTTCCTACAAAGATAGAATTTCTCTTGAATAATACTTTATAAACAGAAGCAAAGGACTGAAAACAAAAAAAGAAATAAATGTTAAAATATGTTAATCATATCTAAGCACTGGGACTCATCATATGCTTTAAACACAAAAAACATTCATCAAAAAATTAGTTAGTAAAAGAAAAGTAATAACAAGAATCAATCTTCATATATCTCAAAAACTCTAAACATACCATTATTGATAGTTAAAACAGTTCAGTATAGTGAATAAGTTCTACCTATGCTCGTTTTAATTTATAGATGCTGATCCAAAACTCACGAAGACATTCAACTTAACAACTATCTATTATATATATTTGAAATATCCTTGGTTTGGTTTGCAATGCCCTTGACCTAATCTCCGTTAGGCTTAGAAATTCCGAGAAACTCTGAGCGCCATTCTTATTGGTTCGTCCAAGATGATGACTAGATTAAATCAATAATAACAAATTTATTTTAATATTAAATACCTTATTATAGTGCTAAATTCTAATTGTTCTCGTACCAGTATGTTGAAAGTATGTATTGCATCGATTCTATTAAACATATATGTGTATAAATTTATATAGTAAATATGAGTTCTATCCCTACCATGCATTATGTGGTTCATTTTCATCTTGCCCGTCAGGATCATCAAATGGATTCTCATCATCATTAATGTCATCATCAGTTCTACCTGGGCCTCTAAATTGTGGTCCAAGCATTTGTAAGAAAGGTGTTGTTAAATCAACACCTTCGTTTCCATTTCCCCCATTATCCATTGCGTTTCTGACTGTTTCAAAGATCTGGAAGAAGTCTCTCACATCACCTGGTTGACCATTAGCATTTCTGAAACGATTTTCTTCATCCGAATCTTCATCACTGTAAAGCCCTTCATCACCACTTGCCATAAAGTCGTCTTCGGAATCATCATCCGCTGGTGGTGCTCGTCTCGTTCTTGGGTCACGGTTGAAAGCGAATAAGAAGCCATTCGATAATATACTGACTCTAAATTCATCACCCATAACTCTACTAATATAACCAGGAATTTCATTATTGATCCATAGTTTATTCAAGTGCTCAAATCTTGACAGGTTTAATGTAGTTAGATCACCACGTTTCATTGCATTTCTACCTGCTTCACCATGTGAGTTCAAGTAAGGTGCCGAAACAAAGATATATGAAGGTGGATGACTCAAATATAGACAAATTTCAGATGAATTTGGAATCAAAAATGCACCAAATGGTTTAAAGCAATGTTTGGCTAGATGTCTGGAAATTTCATGCCTATCTGATCTCTGGTATATCTTAACGCCACAAGTTAGACAAATCTTGAAATCGAGTCTATTTGAAGCATTTTTGATATGTTTATTTTCCTCCCTTAATCTGATTGCCTTCGTATCTGTAACATATGTATTCAAATACTTTGATAGGTTTACTAATTTTACAATTCCAGAGTACTCATTTGGGATATTTTTTAAATATAGATTTTTCTCATCTTTACTATAATCTTGTAACAAAATTGTATCGAGATCATCTTCTTTTGTTAATATTGCAACCATTCTATCGATTATATCTTTCAGGGATAAATCACTAGAAGGAATTAAATCATTGGCAATATTTATTCCATCTATAATGAATGGTTCTTCTTCCGACTCAACGGACAATAGTTGGAAAGTTTTAATCATAATTAAAGACCTTCTCAATGTTGGTAAAATATGCTTCAAGAAACTTGTATAGGCTAAAGATTTTATCTTCACCAAAGTACCATCATCTATATTACTGAACCTCATTTCATCATCCAACAAATACATCTGTAAATGCTCTATAATCAAATTTGAAGGTATGACAGGGCTACTATACTCAGCAGTTATATGTTCCCACTCTTCTTCGAAAAAATATATGTTGTACTCCTCGAAAAACTGTTTGAAGAACTGTTGTGAATAGCAACATATTGCGTCTTTAATAACGTTTTTCATAGGTTTACTTGTAAACAAACACTCTTTCACGATATATTGGAATAATTGATTAATAAATAAATCAGAATTCTCTTCTACCATTTGGGGATACACATTTTCATCGTTAATTGGTGGGCCAACAATCTTGCGAATTAAAATAATAAATATTAAGATATTCTTTAGTGTCTTATATTTTTGTTCCTTGCCGAGTAAAAATGTCTCGTTTGGGCTCTTGTCTAACCGAGAAGAAACTTCTAGCATAGATATAGTATTTGCCCAATTGGTAGCCATAATAATAGCAGTATTTTCTCTACGATATTCATCAGAGACGAAGTAGTTTCTATCAAATGAATGTGAATCTGAAAAAATGGAATCGAATATCGAGAATATATCGGTGGCTTGTTTCTCAGTAATATGTTTTAGAGAACCGTCTAAATGATACCAAATAGGGTTCTTTTCATTATAAATATCTATCTGGTTAGATGATATGCAAGTAGGTCTAACTGCTATAACAATATTTGAAAATGTTTGACATAATGGACAAATGAATGCTGTAGAGGAAAATCTTTTCTTTTGAATATATCTTTTGAAACAATTGTAATGGATATGATGGTTACAAGAAACAAATACTTTTCTTGTGTTAAGTGAACCATCCTTTGAAATTTCAGATAAGTTATTGTCGTCTATATGAACAGTACCAGTATCCGTATTTTTAAAGCCGTTCCAATCAGTCATGTATTCATTAACGTCAGTTATATTTCCGCTTCTAAAAATAGGAGTGTGATCATGGTACGCAGGAACAACAAAAATATCAGTTGAGGTATTATCCTGACATAGTGAACATATAAAATCTTCAGAATCGACTGTTTTCTCACTTTCGGTCATATTTACGTCTCCATCTTCCTCTAATTGTTCTTCTCTTTCTCTTTCCTTGAACTCCCCTTCATTCTCTTTCATAAATTTACTTTGTTGATTATTAAATTTAGCCATTAACCTAGCTTGATGTTTCTTTGCCAATCTTCTTTTCTTTTCACGCTCTGTTTCTTCCAAATTTACACCTTCACTTAGCTTCTTGTTCTTATAGTCGTTGATACAATCCTCACCAAAACTGGCTATTAGTGATCCAAAGATTTCTTCTGGCTTCTTCATGATCATACGTTTCAATAAATAGTCAGCTTTGGTTGTTATGCTCTCAGAAAATACATCAGACTTCGCATTTGAAATACTCAATAATAAGTTACAAATAGGCTTAGATAAGTAAGCCTCTGGAATAGATGATTTTCCATTAACATGTTCATCATCCTTAAATATACCATGGATTAGATGAAGTAATTCGTTTAAAAAGGTACCATCTTCACTATCAAGACATGCTTGTAGTAATTTATAGATGACCTTCGCAAAAATTGTGTGTCTAGTGAAAGAACCTAACAATCTAGCGTCTTCGTCAATATGTTTTGGTGACAAAAGTTGAGGTTGTAAGATAACTTTAGAGGCTTCGTCTGCATTCCCTTTATTTAAATGTGTTTTTATAATGCATGCACTACTCTCAAATTCATTCCCCAAGTTTGACAGCCTTAATGGATCAATTTTAGCATAGAGAGATTCTTTCATTTTAAAAACACCATTATCTGCCAACCCCTTTGGTTCTTTGAATATAGATACCTCATTTAATGCAGTATCAAAATCAGTAGAATTTTCTGTCAAATAGTCAGGAATAAATCTTAGCAACTTAGAATATGAAAGATTTTTTGTGTAAAGATTATATATGATCGCATTCTTTATTTGACTCATCTTTTTCTCTCTTGGTGATTCAAAGGTTTGGAAAAATTGCCTTTCTGTTAAAATTTGATAAACAAATGCAATGAAGTGTTGAATTATCAAAAATATCTTATCCTCATAAACGGTTTTATTGAGGTCTGCCTTACCATCGAACCAATCTAATAACTCCCATCTATCCAATAAGTTATAGATTATTCTTGGAGTATCATCAATTTCCCACAAAAAGGCTAGTTGGTTTAGGTGAATATCTCTCGAATATGTGTTCAATTCAGGATTATTTTTATAATATGAAATTTGATGTAAAACGGACATACCATTTCTCACCCAAAATCCTACATCGATTTGAGAGCATAGAACAACAGATCTTAGTGCAAAATCAGATATCTTCAGGAAGTCGAAACTTTGCGAAGCTCTATCGTCATATTGTTCCCGGAGTGAACGAATGTTATCTGTTGAATCTAAAGGTACAGGAGATGGAGATCGAGCAACTGAATCTTGGTACACAATTGTCTCATATGCCTTTATCAATGGGACATTCTCAATTAAAAAGGAAAAAAAGGTATGGACCGGATTCATAAATGCTACTCGTTCTGAACTGACACAAAATTTGATAACTTCATGACTATTATGAACTATCTTGTAAGTTAACGATTTATAACCCAAAAGTGTACTGATTAATCTTATAGCATTTAATAATAACGCTTGATCATAGGTTTGGCTAACTAATGCATTTACAATCGTTTGGATTATAGAATAGACTGATGTCGTGTATTCCAAGTAAGGAATAAAATGTTGATCTTCATGTAAGACATGTTCACCTTCTTTTCTTTTAATTTTCCAAGCACCATTAAATAACTTGCATAAAGTTACAACTGAGATAAATTCTCGTGGTCTAATCAGAATATTTGGGTCATTAACTTTACTGAGTAATGTTTCGATAGTATATAGACCTTGCTTTAGTGAGATGCCGTAACTCTTTGAAGGGTTGGTTTTCTGTACCCTTTGCCAGATAATCGTACCATTTTCTATTTTACTAAACTCAACAAAAATATCAATTATTGACCATACAATGTCAATAAAATACCCACTAGGATTTTCAAATATCAATGAAGCATTCTTAGGGCATGTGAAAAGTTGAACTACACATTCTCTTAGTGCAGTTAGTTGAGGTTCTCTATCCATGTATGTAATTAAACGAGACATGTGATTAAAAATTTCGACAACCTGTTCGCAAAAGATTGACTTGTAGATAATAGAAGATGACAAGGTTGGAATGATGATGTTTTGCAAATCTTTTCTCAGCTTTTTCCAAAATCTATTATCAAAATATAATAGATGTTGTAATCTCGTGTTAGAATAATATCTATATGTAAGTGTTTCGAATTTGTTAAGTGTATTAGATATGGAATTTAAACTTGATTCGGGTAGAACTTTATGGTATCCAAGAGGTATCGTATTCTCTTCGGTTAAAATAGATAAATCTAGGTATCTATGTTGATTATTCTCATCCATCTTATTTGGAAAATATTTCTTTATCCTGGATACAACATTGGTAGATCTTCCTAAATTACCTTGTGAACATAATACACTGCCCAATGCATTTCTAAATGAAGATTGAAAATTTGAATTTGGAAGTGTTAAACAATGAGCTAACCACTGAACGATGTATTTACAAGCTTCTTGATGAACATATTCAGACCATGAAGTAAGTGTTGCACTTAATCCATTGGTTTGTACAGCAAAAAAGCCAGCCATCAAATCATGAACATTATTTGAACATTTAAGCATTGCCCTACCCTCACTATCAACCTTGGATGTTAAAATATCAGTATGAACATTATCAGGAGCACCCTGTCTCAATGCCATTGTAGCTTGAGAGTAATTATGGTATTCGTCATTATATATCAATACTGTGTAACTGTTATCTTGCTCCTCATCTGTCGTTTGATCCATATAATCGTTGGTATATCTAAATTCTTTAAGGAAAGAATTAATATCATCGGTTTTCTCACTTTGAACCATTTCTCTTAATTTCATTGTGATATCTTTGGTAAAAGTTGGTAATGATTCAATATTTTGGTTAAATAACTCGATTAAATAGTCAAACGCCTCAGCAAGTACAACTTCTATTAATTTTTCATCAAATAAAATTTCATTCTCATTATCTTTTGCAACATCAGTATCAAATTCATCAGCTTTGCAATTTAGTTCGCTATTCCATGCTTCTTCATCACCACAATCACAGATACCGGTAGTAAAATCATTACAAATATCTGTGTATATATGATGGTTTTCATGATCCTTTGGGTTGAAACAATTTATACATAGGACGCATGTATCATCGAATCCACATTCATGACATCTATATAATGGTTCTCCGACTTTAAATTTTCTACCACAGTTTCTTCCGGCATGTTTGAATGCGTTTTTATTGTTCAAATGAGAATTGTTTAACTTATAGAAATCAGTTTCTTCTTGTGAAAATGTTTTGAAAACGTCTTGTATTGAATCATATTGTACATCTGAATCTGGAAACAAAAATTTGATTTGTTCTCCTTCATTTGTCATATAATAATATAAAGTTTTAAAGATATATCTTTTCAAAGAATGATCCATTTCAATTCTATCAGTTGGACCCCGTATACCTTTGAAATCATTTTCTTGATGAATGCATCGTAAAATATCATATAATTTTATTGATATGTCGCTATAATGATTATCCATATTGCAATAATGTATCTATATAAAAGCAATCGTATGATATTTTATTTCGTTTCACTAAAACTAATAATTACAACTAAGTATTTATCTACGATAAAATATGATTTAGTTTAGTTTAGTTTGATTTGATATCAAAGGAACTCTCTTTTTGATAAATTAAAAGACTTGCAATTTTTCTATAATTCAATTTAGTTGGTGTATTGTAAAAAATGGATAAAATATGCAAATCAAAATGCAATAAATCTACCCTTTTCTAGTTGCTATTGTTAACAGGGTTCCCAATCATTCCCAGTGTCATCGTCAAATCTCTCTATAATTTTTCTTAATAATACACACTTGTTCTGCGTTTCCTAATCAAATTCAGGGTAGCCCCTTATGCCCTAATTTTATTATGACGAATTTGGAAACCCTAAATACTTGCGGACGTGTACCCTAGGGTTGGTCCGTGTTCGATGATGTAATTTTTCTTATTGGTTTTTTGCCTTTTTCTTACAAATTTGGTTTAATTAAGGAAAGAAAATGGAAGGTTTGAAGATGAAGATGAAGATGAAGATGAAGGAAGAGAGAAGAACAGAACACATTTGATAAACGGTTTTCTCTGTTAATATAATATTAACGGAACCAGGGGGTCAAATTCTATTTAGGACTACCTTTAATCTTTAGAAAAGACTCTTAATTATATTTGATCGTTACACTGTTTTGTCCATTGTGAAAGAGAAACGATATCATTATTATAATTACATGATCTAAAAATGGTAGTTTCTAGACAAGGTTCAAGTGTAAATAGTAATCCAGGTCGTGGTGGCAGTACACCTGATAAGGATGGTGGCTCAAATCATGTTTCACCTTTCATTAGAAGAGATCGATATAAGAGAAATTTTTTAAAAGCAAGACAAGGTTTGCAAAATTCACCAAAGCCAATGGTTAAAAAATTAGATCCAGATCAATTAGAAGCCAAGGAGAAAAAATTATTAGGTGTTGAAAATGGTATTGCTAATATTAAAAATGAAAATGGAAGTATAGGTAATAATGAAGAAAGTGACTTTAATGAATTCCCATTGAGAGCAATTACAGAAGAAAATTTAGAAAATATGAGAACACATTTATTAAAATTTCAAAGTAAGAAAAAAATTGAACCATCAGATTCATTTCATTTACCAGTTAGACTACATAGAAAGGATACCAGAAATTTACAATTTCAATTGACAAGAGCAGAAATTGTTCAAAGACAAAAAGAAATTGCACAATTTAAAGTAAAACAGGAAGAAGAAAAAACATCATTGTTAAATGGTAATAGTAAACCAAAAATTACAAGTAGTAGTACAACATCCGCCGGTAATAGTGCAAGTCCAGTTTCTGTTGTTAATGGTAACTTTGTAACTCAATCACAAACGTCTATACAAGATACTCCAGATGCAACTCCAATTAAACCCGAAGATTCTAAGGAAAATGAAATTAATGGAGATAAACCAAACGCTATTATTCCAATGGTGACTCAATTAGAAGAAGCTGGTATTTCAGAACATCCAGAAAACGTTGGTATGGTTAGATATGATGGTAAAGAAGAATCAGAGTTAGGGTATGAACCAGGTACCACTGATCCAATGGCAGATGTAGCACCAGATGGTGGTGGACGTGCCAGAAGAATAAATCCCAAGAGAAAGACTCGTCAATTGAAAATATTAGATGAAAATGCAAAGAAATTAAGATTTGAAGAATTTTATCCCTGGGTTATGGAAGATTATGACGGTTATAATACATGGGTTGGTTCTTATGAGGCTGGTAACTCTGATTCATACGTATTATTAGCAGTTGAGAATGATGGTAGTTTTACGATGATCCCTGCAGATAAGGTGTATAAATTTACCGCAAGAAATAAATATGCTACTTTAACAATTGACGAGGCTGAAAAGAGAATGGATAAAAAAAGTGGTGAAGTTCCACGTTGGTTAATGAAGCATTTGGATAATATTGGTACCACTACAACAAGATATGATAGAACAAAAAGAAAGCTAAAGGCTGTTGCAGACCAACGTGATGTAGTTGGTGATGATTCCGAAGAGCATGATGATAATTCTGAAGTTGAACTAGATTATGATGAAGAGTTTGCAGACGATGAAGAAGCCCCAATTATTGATGGCAATGAACAAGAAAACAAAGAATCTGAACAAAGAATAAAGAAAGAAATGTTACAAGCAAATGCAATGGGTCTTCGTGATAACGCAGAAATCCCAGAGGATGAAGAAGACGATCTGTTTAATGATAAAAAAATTGACGTCGAAGGTGAAAGAATTAAAAAAGCATTACAGAAAACAGAATTAGCAGCATTATATTCATCAGATGAGGATGACTTGAATCCATATTTATCTGAATCTGATCTAGAAAAAGAAGATAAACCAGAAATTAAGAAAGAAGATAATGAAAAGGTTAACTCGCCAGAAGCAGGTGACTCTATGCCAATAAAAAGAGAATATGGTAATGCAAATAAGTTACCACCAAGAATTAGAGTTAAGAATATCAAAGGTTGTATAGTTGTTTTGAAGGGTGATAAAGACATACTAATGAATTTTCAACCAGGTGAGTGGAACCCTACTACTGCAATGAAGAGGTCAAGGACAATAAATGATGAAGATGGTTCCCCAACGGATGCAACAGAAACTGAAGGTCCATCTACTAAAAAAGTTAAGCTTGAAGAAACAAATTCAGTTGCTCTTATTACAGAGCAAGATATTATTGAAGCAATGGGTGATGGTAGAGTCAATGTTAAAGATTTTGGTAAGATGATTAGAAAAAATTACCCTGGTCCACAAAACAAGAAGCTTATGTTCGCAATTGTTAAGAAACTTTGTAGAAAGGTTGATAATGAACATATGGAGCTAAAGAAGTAGACGTGGTCTCTGTAAACCATATATATTACTATTTTTTGTTTATTTGTAACGTAAAAACGATAATATTTGCATTAAATTAAAAATTTGAGAATCTTCGGTTTTAACTAAAGTTTTTTGCTAATGATAAAAAAAAATGAATTTCAAATGCTACTTATACTCTATTATATTATATCTTACAGTAAATAAAAAATATTAATATTATGCGACTTCTACCATTTCTTCATCGTCATCTTCATCGTCCTCTTCTTCTTCTTCGTCATCATCATCGTTATCTTTCTCGCAGTAATGTGCACCATCTGCACTTTTGGCAGGCATTTCTTCAACAGCATTCATTTCTGGTTCACCTCTCATTAACATATTAACGATTCTGTAACATAATTCACCAACATCTTCATCCTCGACGTTCTTATGTAACTCTCTAACCAATGGATAGACAGATTTGCTTCTTAAATATTCTCTACCTGGATTAGTAGTACAAAGTAGAAGAATACTTTCCAAATGATTGCAAATAATCGAGTTAATAGGATCACGTTGCTTGTCTTCCGGTAATAATTGTAGTTCATCTGGTAAGTTGAACATATCTTCCTCATCGATTTCGGAATCTTTTGCACTTGTGATTGGTAATAAAATGTATGGTAATAAATTAATATCTTCATCGTTTAAGATAGATTCGTGGGACGCAGAATCGAATAAAGAATTTTTAATTGTGGAAGCAACACCTTCTCTTCTAGTCTTTAAATCGTATCTTTCAGTAAAACTCAATAATTTAGATATTGGTGCGACACCATCATAATCTTGTCTACTGATAAAGTATTCCCTACCTTGTCTAAATCTTGAAATATCAGCGAAAAAATAAGCTAAGTAGTCATAGTTAGCATATTCATTTAACTGTCTATCATAACCTTTAACAAAACAGTCCATTAGGCAATCCATAGCAATTGGACTCTTAAATACTTCTTTGGCTTTCTTCTTTAAGTTATTTAGATCGACCTTGGTATTGAAAATTACATTGATACTATCTTCTTTGGCTAAATTACTCAATAAGATGCACATAATGTCGACACAAGTGTTTTCCAAATCAATAATTTTATTGACCAAAAAGGCGATGAACTGATGATCATCTCCGATTAAGCGTCTCATTTCTGTATCATCACATAAATTAACCAAAATAGTAATTGATTGTTGAACTAAAAGCTTTGATTTTTCTCTAGCTAATTCTTTCAAATCAGCAATAGCTCTGCAGTTATCATATTTGAAGATTGAAGAATTTGGACCAGAACTGAAGGCGACCAAATTATCTAGAGCAATTTGTTTAACGGCCGGTTGAGGAGAGTGTAAAAATGAAACTAGTTCTTCTAGTTGGGTTGGCATGGTTTATATTATACTTCGAAAGGCTCACTTCCTTTTTTACTTAATTTTTGAATTTTTATGATTTTATTTGGTAATAAATAATCTAAAAATCGATGAGATGGAAAATTTTTGGATGACATAACAACGTTTTCGATATATTTTTCATTTAGTGATCATTACCCCGATCCGCAACAGCATTTCAGAAAAATGGATGGTTTTCAATGATATGTTATTATATTGAGAGTAGTGAATGCTACAATATTTGAAATACATTTTCGATTGCAAGGTGTTGGTTCCTCATATATTGATTGTGGATTGATAGTCTTATAAAGTTAGAGAATTCATCATGGGACGTGGAGAGCAATTCAACAAACAGGTCAAATCTGGTGCTAATATTCAAGAGAATAAGAAACGTTACATAACGTTATTAGACAAAATATGTTTGGTGGCTGGTGTCGTGACTGGTATTTTACAATTAGAATCGTCGATGGGATTTATAGCGTTTTTAGTAACATATTTATCGACATGTTTACTGTACGTTATATGGATATGTGGTTGTAAACCGGGGGCCTTTTATGATAATGTTGTGAGTGATTTGATCTTCGATAATTTCAGCAGGGAGTTAATGGGTTTCATCATGGCATGGACATTTAGTTTTGCTTTAATTAATTAGTGATTTACAAGATAAAATTTAATTGAAACATATATATATATAGGATTTATTTAAATAGAACATTTAAAGTTGACGGAATTAAATACAAAAAGAGAAATTTGTCTTCTCTATATAATTGTAGAAAATAGTGACAGTAAAAAATAATCATATGTTGCTCGGAATGAGTCTTGTTTAGAATCTGATAATACAAACATAAAAAAAAGAAATAATTTAAATTTGAACAGACTCAACTAAGGCAGCCAGTTTCTCAACACTAGCTAGATGTCTATTACCTAATGAATTAGACTTGTTTAATTTGTCTAGATACGATCTAATTGCAATAACAATTAATTTCTTACCTTCACCTTCGGTTACAGTTACTAACTTTTGGACGACATAGTTTGCAAATTGATCCCGCATCATTAAGATCATTGGTGCATTTTCTTGCAAGTTCATAGCATGTTCCTTATCAGTTGGTAAGATCTTGGAAATAATCAAAGCCTTTTGATCTTTGGTCCCATAAAGAACTGCTTTTTCAACGACATTAGAAGCAAATTTATGTTTTGAAAAGTCTACAACATTTTGAGCAACAATATTAATTACTTCTTGTTTGATCTCGACAAGAATAATTGTAGATCTCTCATCTGAACCATGTTGTAAAATGTATTGAATAACATAATTACCGTATTGATCTTGAATTAGATATGGAATAAAATCTTTCAATTCACTTAGAATGATTTTTTGGTCATCTTCTGAACCAAATTCCAATAATCTTTGAATAACACGACAACCATAGGAATGAGTTGAAAGATGATATATGTGACCAAGCAATGACTTCAAAACAAATGGTAACAAATCAATTGGTATAGTCTCGATAGCTTTTTGAATAACATGGTTACCATTTTGATCTTTGATCATTTTTAATACACAATCTTTCAATTCTTCGACTAATTCGATCCTTTGATTAGCATCAATAAATTCCAGAGCTTTTTGAATTACCCTACAAGCATACATTTGCATAGATAATTCCTTCATTCTACCTCTGAATTGATCAACAAGGATATCTTTTTGTGTTTTGGAGCCATATTCAAAGAATTTTTGGATCACGTAATTACCAAATACGTCATTAGAAAGCGTGGTTGCATGATCTCTAATTTCATTGAATAATACTTCTCTTTCGGATGGTGATGCTGCAGCTAATTCCTTTTGGATAAATCTTGAACCGTATTGATCTTTGCAAAATTCTAAAGTATGACCAAGAATATCCTTTAATGAATAAGTTTTACCATCTTCAGAAGTATTATTATTGGTTGAGTAACTTCTAATTTCTTCTAGTAATGGAGATCTATGATAAATTGCTTGTGAACTATTATTACTACTGCCATTCTTTTTCTTGTTACTAATGTTGTTATTATCATTGTCATCTTGTACAGAAGATGCAGAATCATTAGAATCAGACGAATTTTTTGAGAAGAATGGCGATGAATTAGCTTTTTGTTGTTTAAAAAGTTTACCATGCGAATAATCATTTTGATTTTGATCTAGATATGGATTTTGACCATTATTTGGATTTTTATGATTCTTATTATTAGTACCTTGAAAGTTGTTCATGTTATTGTTACCGTTATTTTTGAAATTATTCTTTGTTTTGTTAGTATTTACATGGTTACTATTAGTATTGTTAGGTTTGTTATTCTTTTGATTGTTCATAAAGAATGATGCAGATGTTTGATTTGGAGGTGAACTGTCATTAGGGTTTTGAATATAGATGTAGGAATTTTTATTATTCTGTTGTTGAAGGAACATCGTTTGAGAATCTTGTTGTTGTTGAATATTAGATACATTATTTACAGGTAATGCATTGTTTGAAGAATTTGGGGGAAATTTTCCAGTATTAATTTCAGCAGTACTTTGAATATCGCTTTCTTTCGGGATAGAATTTTGATCATTTTTATCCATATTATTTGGGTACATCATTTGAGGAACAAAATCGTTTGAATTTCCATTACCACCCATGACTGGGAACTGTTGAAAGTTATTAATACCAGCAGATGGATAAAAGGATCCATTGCTAAACATTTGATTTTGAGAGTAATTCATAAAATATTGATTATTTTGCATCATACCTTCTGTTCCTGGTTTAAATGCAGGTGCATTTGTTGAATTTGAGAACATATTATCTTTATTTGAATTATCATTTGGTGCTGTACCACTACTATTGTAATCAGTATATTCGTCAATATCAGAAGATCTTGTAGAATTATCTAAAGTAACTTGACTATTATTAGTATTAAACTCTAATTCTTTAGTACCTTCAATTAATGACTGACCAAGTTGTTGAAAGAACCCACCTCTATTAGAATTAGTCGAAGCATTGGATTGTGGAATAATTTGACTTCCTGAATAATTATTATCATTATTGGAAGTATAATAATAAGAATCATTTTGTAAAATTGGACCACCGATACTTGCAGAATATTGACCTAATAATTTTGCTTTGTTATTATTTGAATTTAAATTATTCATATTATTATTAGAATTATTTAAAGTATTTGTATTCAAAGAAAAATTGACCGATTTTGAATCATGTTGAGTTTGTTGTGGTAATGGTGGCAATTGTTGTTGTTGATTATTTTGAAATAATTTATAATTATTAAACATATTTGAAGTATATGGTGGAGCAGTACCAACTGATTGTGTTGATCTTTGTAAAAGTGATGAATGATCCATATTTGAAACATTATTTGTTGAGCCGCTAATACTCATTCCGCTAATATTACCAGTATTTAATAAAATATCAGAATCAATATCACTTGAAGTAAAACTATTTCTTCTAAAGCCACCAATCTGTTGATTGATTGAATTATTATTATTAGTTGAAGTATTGATAGAATTACTACCAATATTACTTGGATTGGATAGTGCGCTTAATGAGGACACTATAGAAGCTAATTCTGCATCCATATTTTTATTGGTATTATTATTTGATAAATTTAACCAAGGATCACTAGTTGGGGAATTAATAATGTTATTGCTATTGCTATTGTTATTGTTATTGTTATTATTCACTAAATCGTCAACTGGATACATTGTCAAAATAGAGTTAATTGAAATGAATATAATTCAGAGATAGAGATAAAAAAAAATAATCCAAATGTGTAATAAGATTACAACCTTCTAAATGTTAAGTTTACTTACACGGGTACCCAAAAAAAAAAAATAAACAAAAATTGCTTTGAGATTAGAATGGCTAATTAGAAGGGGATGTAAAAAATGCTTATTAGAAATAGCTTTAAAGTCAATATTTCTTTTGAAAGAGATATATGTGTAAGTGTGTGTATTTCCTTCTTATTTCACAGAGAGAAACAAGTAAAAAACAGAAAAATAATAGATATAATAAAAATTTCCTTTTAGTTTAGTTGGGGAGAGAAAATTTTAGTGTGTGACGGGGTGTTTTCTGCGAGAGTTCTTTGTTAGAGCGGCACTCAAATTCTGGTTTTGTTATGTTTTAATGAAAATTTAATAGTTCTAAAAAAAAATGGTGGAACTATATACGTTCCTTGCACTTTGATGTTCTTATCTTGAAAAGAAAAAATAACCAACTATTAAAACTTGTAGGGATATTTTAATTACGATATAATATAGTATCTCTTTTAATTTTTCAGGAAAATCTAAAGGAAAACGAGTGTTATATCTGTTTCTGTCCATCTCCATTTTCCATCGTTATGTTTAAGTTCAAAGCGATGTGATCCTGGATGGCAACTCGTCAATAATGACTTGAGTTGAGTTAAACGTCCACCCAAGGAAACCGCGCAGAACAAGGTTGTTCCACCTTGCCACCTAACAAAAAATCTCGCTTGTTTCTTTTTCTGCTGAATTTTGGGCGGGTTCAAAAAAAATTTGCTGTACGTGCAGAGTGATGTCGCGCATCTGGCCAAGCAGAAGCGAGGAAATTGTTGCCGTTGCGGATACAAAGCTGCGCGGCTATGAGACCTTTTCGGTTTGGAATTGAGGAGGGCTTGTGGCGCCTCGTGTCAGGTGATCAGTATATTGTTCGATATTAAATTATTGTAGTATATTACATGCATTGAAGATGGGTGATTTAATGCAATGTGATGGGGGTACATGATTATATAAATATATATATGTATGTATGTGTATATAGTTACTTAACAAGGAAGGGTTCTACGTTCTGCGCTATCCCTGTTCCCCAACCCCCAC
>PPOH02000229.1:179680-213971 GCA_003708465.2 Kazachstania kunashirensis
GAAAGGGTAACCCCCCCCCCACTAACTCCCATGCATCGATCATTGTTATTTTTGTGTATTTTTATATTATATTATATTTATTACCTTGGCTTTGTTGTTTTTCTATTTGTGGTTTGCAGCGGAAACTAACACGAAATTTATATGCATTTTTTTTATAAACGACCCGATAAAAATTAAACGAGCTGTTCCTTCTTGTAACAAACACATGTAGAAGTAAATAGATCTGCAGGTAACAATATGTCGACTCCATTATTGTCGTCTTACATAAGTACTAACCTACTTATGCTTCCTTCCCCAGAACATATTTGTTTTCATGATGTTTAGCCTTGTTTTAATGTATTGTTGCATCGTTGTATCACTGTGTTATTTATAGTCTTCACTAAATAAATTTAGTTTAGGTTGGTTTGGTCTGGTCTGGTCTGGTTGTTATTCATTATATAATTCTTTTATTTTATTTTTTTTTCAATCTTTCATTCATTCACTGCATCAGTAGTTTATTTTGTTCCAAAATAAACGTTGTAATAGGTAAATTTAATCTTTTTTTTTTTTGTTTTTAGTATACTTCGAATTTTTTTTCCTAATCGTTTGCAATCCTCGAACATGTATATGCATTCTACACTGGAACTGTCACGTAGAATCATATCAGGTATTTTACTTGATTCATTTATGGGAGTAATATTATTACTTTCTTTGATTCATCATTTCACAACTACTTTTTTCGAAACTGAACCAGATTATAGAGATACAAGATCATCAAAGACAAAAATTTTAAAAGAATCACACTTAATTATTCATGATGATAAAGATTCAGAACAAAAAAAATCATATGCAGATATTAAACGTACTAACAGAAAAAATACAATAGATTGTTTAGAATCAAGATTAGTACCATCATTAAACTACTATTATGGTTTATATGATATTGAAATTGAGGAATTCAAAATTAAAACAGAAGATAATTATACTTTAGATGTGTGGCATCTCAAAAATCCAAAAAATGAATCAATTAAACGTAAACCAATGTTAATGATTCATGGTCTTTTACAAAGTTCAGGGGCTTTTGCTTCAGGTTCAAAAAATTCAATAGCTTATTATCTTTATTCATTAGGTTATGATATTTGGTTAGGTAATAATAGAATAGGTTTTACAACAGAAGCTAATGACGACGAATATTGGGATTGGGATATTAATGAAATGGCAGAATATGATTTAATTACAATGGTAGAATTTGTTAAATCAAAGACGAATCACAAAAAAATTTCTTTAGTCGGTCATTCACAAGGTACAACACAAATTTTCTTAGCATTAATTAATAATTATAATGGTATTGTTAATGATATCGAAAATTTTATTGCTTTAGCCCCTGCAACTTATCCAGGTCCTTTATTATTTGATAGTACTGTACTAAATTTATTATCAAAAGGTGTTAGTAATAAATTTATGTTTGGTAATAAATGTTTCTTAAGAATTATGATGATTGTTAGAAATTTAGTTGTCGGTAAAGCATTTTTTTCATTTGTTTGTTACACAATTTTCAATTATTTATTTGATTGGAATGATACATTGTGGGGTGGTTCAAATTTAAGAAATAGACATTTCTTATTTTCTCCAGTTTATGTTTCAGTAAAATTAATGAAATGGTGGTTAGGTTCGGATCCATCAAAACCAAGTTTTAAAAATAATCCAAATTTAGTCTTCCCAGAAGATGATCCATGGTTTGATAAAGGTGACAAAGACTCAAATCCAAATATTTTATTATTTGTACCAAAACAAGATAGATTAGTTGATGGGGAAAGATTAATTAATCATTTTGTTAAACATGAAAATAATTTAGATTATAAAATTTGGTATATTGATGAATATTCTCATTTAGATGTTCTTTGGGCAACAGATGCAATTGAAAGAATTGCAAAACCAATGGTAGAGAACTTGAGATTCCCTGATGATAATAATAATGATGACGAACTTTTATTAGCAAAGGAAGTATTATCTGAATGATAATAAATATGTCCCTCTACACACATATATATATATTGCCATGTACATGGATTAGTACATGTGTGTGCATTTTATACATACGAATATTGAATTCATGTATTCTTCCAGACTTTTTTCATGTCGCTAATTACATTGATATATATTTCTTCGGTTATTTAATTATTTACATATAAATAGAAAAAAAAAAGCATTGATTATTCCAATCCACATATATACAAGGTTGGAATTTATTTCCTTTTTTGATATTAATAAATATTTTACAAGTCATTATTCGTTTCAACGAATTATATTTCAAAACCAAAGCCCTTCATACATAGTTTATATTTTTCAATAAATTCAGTGCATTTTTCTAAGCCTTTACCTTCGGTACCATTGAAAAGTAGACATTGATCTCTTGCTTCTTTCTCAGGTTTACAAACGCAACATGGTTTTGGCTTACTTTCACCAGATGGTTGTGCATTATCGTTATTTTTTAGCCCTGCCATTGTTACTATATATATGTATGTTTAAGTTTGATTACTATTAATCGTAATTACTTTCGTTGCTTAGTTATATGTAACAACCCTTCGTGATGAGCAAATATATCGAGTGCTAACCACTTCATATATTTTATATTTGTATATTTGTATGTCCCCTTGGACGGCAATAGCGGGGTTTTCAGTATTATTGTATTATTACTAAAATTTCATTTCGGGTCGTCAGTCATGATAATGAGTTGAAATATTAACAATTTTGATGAAATAATGGACTAGGAGAGTTGATTAGTTGTTTGGTATTGTTCAATTTGCTATATTTTATATCGGGAGGTATTACAATTCCCCGAAGTTGGAGTTCTATTCGATAACTGTAGTATTTTCTACAATTTAAAATAAGAAAATAAGAAAATGTCTCCCAAATTCAAACATCTGCCTAGTAATAAGATCACTTTAAAAAAAGTTCTTACTTTTCCGTTACACCAATTGTTTTTAAGGAAAATATATTATTTAAGTTGATTTTTCACTTGTTTCAAGACATTTAAAATACTTAAAATTGAAAGACGCTTACGAGAAGTGACCTTTTCCTCACTTATATTCATATTTGAAATTGAGTTAATGAATGTAACAACAGGTAACAATTATCTTTGTGTTTGATTGTTCTGTAATATGTGACACTCGTGTTTTAAGTTTAATATCATTTTCTACGTGTAGAAAATTTTTCAATTTGTAAAAATCGATGAGATGCGATGAGCTCGTAGTACAAGTAACATATATAATTGATTCTATAAACTATGATATTTGTTTCTTTCAAAAACATTATTAGCATTTTTTGAGGTAATAAAGTAATACTAATGTTGACAAAAATGGCACCAAAGGCAAAAAGAGTTTACTCTTTGGATTTTGTTCCAACTATTAGTGATAGTGAATCAGATGTTCCTGATTTAGATGCTTCCGATGAAGAAGTTCAAGAAGAGGTTAAACCAGTGAAAACTAAAAAGAACAAAAAGAAAATTCAGAATAAGACCTTAGAATTAGATGAAGAAAAAAATGGTGATATAAACGACGATTTTAAATTTGAAATTGAGGATGAAAATGTCAGTAAGGGTATCCAAGGTTGGGATTTTCTAGACAGTGAAGATTCCAAAAATGATCAAGATAGTACCGTTAAAAAGGATGTTGATTTAGATAAAATTATTAGAAGAAAGGGTGGTTTGATTAAGATGGCTCATGTTGATGATAGTGAAGAAGAAGAAGAGGAGGAGGAGGAGGAAGAGGAAAAAAATGATGCAGACGAAGACGAATTAGCCATGGATGGATTTGGTATGGGTGCTCCCGCAAAACAAGATGAATCTGAAAATGAATCTGAGGATAAGGATGTCGAAGAAGAATCTGAATTACAATATGAGAGTGAAACTGAAGATGTTGGTCTAGCAGAAAATGAGGATTCTGCTGAAGCAATTCGAGAATTTTATGCTCCAGCAAATGAAGCTGAAGAAGCAAAACAACAAGTTCATGATACTTTTAACAGTTTATCCTTATCACGTCCAGTACTAAAAGGTTTAAGTATTTTAGGTTATACTAAGCCATCTCCAATTCAAAGTGCTACTATTCCAATTGTATTATTAGGTAGAGATATTATTGCAGGTGCTGTTACTGGTTCCGGTAAAACAGCAGCTTTTATGATTCCAATTATCGAACGTTTACTATATAAACCAGCAAGAGTCGCATCAACAAGAGTTATTGTATTAACACCAACTCGTGAATTGGCAATCCAAATTTCAGATGTTTCTAAAAAGATTGCAAGATTTGTTCCTGATATTACTTTCGGTTTAGCAGTTGGTGGTTTGAATTTAAGACAACAAGAACAAGAATTAAAGGCAAGGCCTGATATTGTTATCGCAACTCCAGGTAGATTTATTGATCATATCAGGAATTCTTCCAGTTTTAATGTTGATTCTGTTGAAATTTTAGTCATGGATGAAGCTGATAGAATGTTAGAAGAAGGTTTCCAAGATGAATTAAGTGAAATCATGCAATTATTACCTAATAAGAGACAGAATTTACTATTTTCTGCTACTATGAACTCCAAAATTAAGCAATTAGTTTCATTATCCTTGAAGAAACCAGTTAGAATTATGGTTAACCCTCCAAAGCAGGCTGCTTCTAGATTAATCCAAGAATTCGTCCGTATTCGTAAAAGAGATCATCTAAAACCAGCATTACTATTTAACTTGATCAGAAAATTAGATAATATGGGACAAAAGAGAATTGTTGTCTTCGTTGCTAGAAAGGAACAGGCTCATAGATTAAGAATTATTCTTGGTTTATTAGGTATGAAAGCAGCAGAATTACATGGTTCTTTATCACAAGAGCAACGTTTGGATTCTGTTACAAAGTTTAAAATGTTAGAAGTTCCAGTCTTAATCTGTACAGATTTAGCGTCCAGAGGTTTGGATATCCCAAAAATTGAGGTTGTTGTAAACTATGATATGCCAAAGAGTTATGAAATTTATTTACATAGAATTGGTCGTACTGCGAGAGCTGGTAGAGAAGGTCGTTCTATTTCTTTTGTCGGTGAAGCAACTCAAGAAAGAAGTATCGTAAGAGATGCAATCAACAGTGTTGAAGATGTGAACAAAACTGCCAAACAAGGACAACGTGGTAAAGCACTAGGTAGAAATGTTGATTGGACGAGGGTCGAGGAAACCAATTCATTAGTAGATAAAAATACCGAAACTATTGATGAAATTATAGATGAAGAAAAACAAGAGAAAGAAATTCTAAGGGCAGAAATGCAACTAAGAAAAGGTCAAAATATGTTGAAACATAAGCAAGAGATCCAATCCAGACCAAGAAGAACTTGGTTTCAATCAGAAAACGATAAAAAGAATGCTAAACTACTTGGAGCTTTATCAAAGACAAAGAAGGCAAGTAATAGTAAAAAGAGAAAGAGAGATGAAGCCATAGAAGATGGTGACCGTTCTTACAAGAAAACACAAAAGGATCGTGTAAATGATCAAGAGCGTTCTTACAAAAAATCAAAAAGTGGTACGGGTAAGAAGGGTGGTAAAAAGGGTGGTAGAAGATAGATAAGCTCCAATAATCATTTATATAGTTGATTCATAAGCAGATATTTGTAATTATATATACTTATACAGTGGATATTGTCCTAGTTCATACTGGAAACTAATAGCATAAAAGAGTAATTGAAGATGAAAGACATAAATCTATTATCATAATAATAAATGCGAAAATGATTAAATATATTTTTCTAATGTACTTCCCTATTAAAAATATTCTTTGGTTTACTTTTTGTGAAGTAAAAAAAGTTCTTTTAAACCGGAAAATTGTTCAGATATGCTTGAAAGTGTCAGCGACACAAATGAAAAATAACAAAGCGACAGACAAATATTTGTGAAGTTTGACTATTTAACCTGCATAATACCACATATTAAAGAAAGAATGTACCCAGAAAATGATAAGGAAAATTATAAATCGGAATGGCAATGAATGATATGAGCACTGGTTACCTCAGTGGGTTATCCAAAGAATTAACAATTTCAACAAAGGAAGACAGATTCCAATATGACGAAGGAAGAGGTGTAACTGGGGCAATTATTAATAGCATCATAAATAGTACAAGGACAGGAATTGCCCATGAACAAGCAGATATAACAATTGACAGGTTCTTTTTGACGCTGTTTCTATCTATGTTTTATCTTGTTTTCCAATGTTTGATATTCGCTTTAGTTCGTAACATCTATAAAGACATCTATCAAGCAAAATACGTGTTATCTGGGCAAAAGGAGAGTAAATTCTGGCTCCTTAATTTATATAAGAAACATATCAGTGAATACCGAAAGATGAAAGACCTTGACGGTTATTTTTTCATACGATTTTTAAAATTTCTTTCTTTTTTCTTTTTTACCCTGTCATGTTTTCACCTTCCTATTTTGATACCACTACACTATCATTCTAGCAAGGAGATCCATAGTTTTTCTTTAGATAAATTGAATATGTCTAATGTAAAACCCAATAATATGACAGTACATTTGATACTTTGCATTTTTACTGTAATTTGGTTCCATGTATTATTGGTTGGAGAATTTCACGTTGTTTTCTCAATATCGAGAGAGTTTACTTTAAAAAATAAATACAACACAATTATTTATGTTGATAAATTCAATTATGGAGCCTTAAAAAATTATAATCTCATTGAAAAAGGTTGCTTGATACGAGATACGTGTAAAATATCTGAAAAACATCAGAAGATATATAAGATATGGAAGAAGGTACATTCTTTGGAAAGGGATATAGAACGAATTATGATAGATATTGTGACGGAAAAATTATTCAGTCAACCAACATCTACAATCAAATATTACAATGGTGAGGATACCTCCAAATGTGTCTCAAAGTTTACGAAGTATTTAATATTAAAGAAAAATTATATTTTTTTCTATTTGCGAACTATGTGGACAAGATTGAAATCCAAGTATCACTTAACATCTCATTTAAGTGCTAAAGAAGTCGGTAACTTCTTAAGTGATAAAAAGACAGATCATTTCTTAACTTTCAAATATGAACAACTTACGAATACTGTGCAGAAATATCAGAATGTATTGCAATTATTGAGAGAGCAAATCGTGACACTGCAAACATCAATCGAAAACGATATAGGTGATCAGGATGATTGTTATGATAAAGCATTTCTTGCTTTTGATTCACCAAGTGAAGCATATATTGCAAGTCTTGTTTTCAATAAATCAGAGTTGACTAAAAATATGAGAACAATATTAAGACCAAATCCCAATGATCTAATTTGGTTTAATATTTTGTTCAGTTCATCTGTATGGATTGAATTTCGCAAATTTCTTGCAACTATTTTAAGCGTTTCGATAATAATTGGTTGGGTTGTACCTATTGCATTTATAGGCATCATTGCACACGTCCCTGATTTAATTACCAGCCTATTTCAACCATTTACTACTGGACTGGTTCGGTCGAAGATATTCCAAGATATAGTGACATATATGCTTCCAATGGTAACACTCATCTTCTTTACCGAATTTGTACCTTATATATTCAGATGGTTGAGTTATATGAAAGGATGTAAAACTGGTGCAGAGATTGAAATTGACGTTCAGAATTGGTTTTTTTACTTCCTATTTGTCCATCTGTTCGTTGTAGTAACAGTGTCATCGGGTGTTTCTCATATTATTAAAAGTTTAATAAATAACCCAACTAGTATTCCTACTATATTGGCCAACGAGTTGCCTAAAAGTTCTAGCTTTTTCTGTACATTTATTATGATGAGGGGTATGGCATATTTTGGTGGAAATATACTACGTGTGAGCGATTTATTACTTCAAATATTCTATTTTAATTTTATCAATTATACCCCACATATTAGAATAGAAAGGCTTAGAAACTCACTTTATTTTAATTGGGGATCTATATACCCATTATTTTCTGTTTTGGGATGTATTGGGATCATATATAGCATTATATGTCCAATAATTTTACCCTTAACATGTATGACATTTGTCCTTACCTGTTTCTCATTTAAATATTTGTTCGAGTATCAATATAGCCAGGAAAATAATTCTGAAACATTCGGCAAATTATATCCAAAGTCGTTATTGCAATTATACGCTGGTTTATATTTCATGGAGTTTTGCCTTTTAGGTATATTCACCTTATCGAACGCATATACGCTTAGTACATGGATGTTACTTATTCTTGTTGCTACTATCGTATGTCACATTTATATCTCCAAGTACCTACCCCAATTTGGATGTTACCAATTTGACAATAAACCATGTCATTTAGATTCGACAGCTAGAAATAATCACTCTATATTAAAGGCCTTTCGTTATCCAAAAATTAATAGAGACAAGAGATATGGTGAAATTTGGCTCCCAACAGATCCTAATGGAATTGTTGATAATGAAATTATTTATATGGAAAAGAGGTATGGTATAGTTATAAATACTACTAAATGTATATTTGACAGTGGTGGTAATATATGTTTGAAATAGGTTATAATGAATCAAAATTTACTGACCATTTCTTGGGGACTTATCATCATCATGTTTTTCCTCCCTTGTATTTTTACTTCTGGGCCATATATTTGGTAGTTTAACGAATTGGAATCTCGGTTCTACGCAACGTTCAACGAACCACTTTTTTATTTGATATTCGATTAAACTTCTAATTCTTGGGATATTTTCTAACTTCGATCTTGCACCAATTAAAGATTGTGTATCAAATTCAAATTTGTATTCTGGAGAAAACGAAAACATTAAAAAGTATCTATTGTCTTCTTCCTCTTCTTCTTCTTCTTCATCTTCTTCTTTTTCCAAATTTGAATCTGAATCATTCTTTGAATCGGTATAAACGAATTCAT
Organism: Kazachstania kunashirensis; assembly: GCA_003708465.2. Lineage (NCBI taxonomy): Eukaryota > Fungi > Ascomycota > Saccharomycetes > Saccharomycetales > Saccharomycetaceae > Kazachstania > Kazachstania kunashirensis. The sequence goes on from PPOH02000229.1 coordinate 188,564, forward strand.
TGGCTTTAGTTAAGGAAACTGTTAAACAGCCTTGAAATCTGATTATGGCTACTGTAAGATTGATTGGCAATGCCATGAAACCGGATTTGGGATAATTAAGAAGTAATTTTGTTCGGATTCCTAGGGATACTCTATCAATTAAATCAATGTCAATCTTCGCCTCTAATTTTTTCTTCTCATTATTGATTCTACAATTGGAAAATATTGGGAAATCGTCACCAATATCTAATTCTGTTACTTTTATAGAGTCAAGATAGTCTGGTAAGCTGTTCGAGTTATTTTCAATGAATTCATTGAAGGAGTTAAGAATATTATTTTTGTTATAAGCTTCCTCACGAAATTGTTGAATGATCTGTGCAATTAAAACATTAAACCAATCCAAAGACTCATATTTATGGGTATTTACATCGTAGTAAGTTTTTTGAAGAATATTATTTATCTGTTGTGTCATTTCATTTTCTGAGTCATCATCATTTGCAAGTATGGATGATTGCAATTCAGAACGATTTTTACCACCTCTCTTTAATATATTAGAAATACCTCTCACATTCTTTAAACTTGAAATAACTGGTGGATTTTTATCCCTTGATGAACCTTCATTAAAGATGAAAAATTTAATAGAAAAAGCTAGTATAATTATTACACTAAGTTGACCAATAATTAGACCTTGAGTAAATGATAATGAGGAAAATGTTGATTTTGAAGACAGAGATTTCAATCGTTCATATTGGTGTGAGAAATTGTTATGTAACGGTAATTCATTATAATTTCCTAATTTAATCGAATTTATTAAATGATCTAAATTCTCACTTGGCGAATGTTGCCTATAACTTTCTAGATCCTCCAGAAAATACTTCTGGAAGTGAGCAGGTAGTATTGTACTAAGATAATCGTCGAGGCTCATTAAACCGAGATCAGTGATATTATCGGTTGTGTTGTTACCTACTTTATAACCAACAGCTGATAGGTTAGACATGCTGCAAAAGTTACTAATAAAAAGTTAATTGTAAAGTCTAATATATTTTATCGCACTAATATAATATATATTGTTCTTCCTTTTGTATATCTGCTGACACACTCACACTTCTTTCTGGATAAATATATGTTTCTTCTTCAAAATTTTATTACGCGATGAACTAAAAGAATACTCATGCCGTAAATGTCCCAACAGTCAGTTACTGACAAAGTGAACGAGTACTAAAAGACAATACACAACATACAAAAGGCCAATTTCTTTATTGAAACCACATCGTACAATAGTGCTTCATTGAGAATAATTCTGTTTGTTACGTTAATCTAATTCTATTGGAAGATCTGAAATATTTAGGGGACCTGTTTAGAACAGAAGTAGAGTTGTAAGGAAAAGTTATTTACTTGAAAAATAGACAAAATATATTGGTTATGTTATCCTCTGAAGAGTCACCTAATAGTAAAAATGATAATAAGGATAATTTTCAAACTATAAACAAGTTGATACAAAGTAAACGACGGTTACCATATGTTTATGATAAATTGACGTGGGACGAATCACTTCAATGTTTCAACTTTTTGACAGATATAGAACCAGAAAAGTTAACACAATCAGTATGGCGGGATGCTTTTATGTCCTTCATGATATGTTCGGATCCAGATTTTGGATTTAAGTTTGTCTTAGTTAATGAAAAAGTTCATCGTATTTTGGAACATATTTTACCTCAATGTGAATTTAGTCCTATTATAACGTTATTTAAGACTGTTTTTAACCAATTTTTAGGTGCACCAAAAAAATATGGAGCAAGTTTACTGACGTTTTGTGAATTTTTAAATGATAAACATCTATTACTGAATATATCTATGTATTATCTGGAGACACTTCTCATAGATGATCCTCACTTAACAGAGTGTTTAAACTTCCTTGGACTTTATCTAAGGTGTATTCTCTCATTAAAAGGTTCTTTTCCAGAGAGATTGAGTACATTGATAGCAAAACTTTACCTTGAAATGATCAGATCTCGATTCGCTCTGGTAATATCGCAATTACTTTTACAATCAGAGAACAGTGAAGTAAGGCATTCAACTATTCAACAAATAGTGACCCAAAAAATAGAAATATCTAACTTTTTAGCTGATATTAAGTTGAAGGACTGCAAATATCTTGAGGAACAGTTCGTGGTAACGGTGGAGGAGTCGGTGAATGGGGATGAAGACTTAAAGCATAAATTAGATAATATCAACAAATTAGCGATAGATCCTGTTGAATTGAACTTATTGCAAGTTATTGATGTTATTGTATTCCTTAAAGAGCCTGATTTATCATTCAAACGGGTTTTTATAGAACATCTTCTCTTTGGGGGAAGTCCATTTCCATTTTATAAAACTGTTTCAAGAATATCCAATGAAATAAATAATTTTTTCATCAAACATCAATCAGAATTAAAGTCAAAACCATATTTAATATCATTCATTATGAACAAAGAATCATTTCTAAATAGTATTATGAGGGTACAGTTAAGAATATGGATTGAATCGGGAGCTAAAACAGTAAAAGATATGGAATCAATATTTGAGTTAATCCCGGTTCTTTTAGAAAAGCTTGATCTTCTTCTTACTGATGTATATTATTCTCTACCGTTAGAAGATTTGATTCGGATAGTTAGCAATTTCATTAAATCGATTGATTATAAAAAGGCTAGAAACTTCCAGTTAAATAAAATGAGAACTGAAGAATTGGACAAATGGAAAGCACAGATGGCTACATTTGATAGTATTTTGTTGAGTCAAGTACATGATTTTGTTAGGAATCAAAGATTGGTACGGTTCCAAAAAGGCATATGGGTATATTCCCAAAATCCTTCAGACCTCAGCATAAGTTGCCCGAAGCTATATTTTACAATTCTTTCAGATAACCAAGCAAACCTTCTTGTAAGAGAATTTGAGTCGAAAACCGATGAGTTTCCTTTAGTTGAAGGCAGTAGAATAGTATACAAAAATCCGACACCTACGCAATCATTGTTACTATCAACTACAATAGTCATACCATTGAAGAGTATTGCGTTTTTTGAAAGTAGAGATGTTTCAACAAGATCTGCGGCCTCCAGTTCGACACAATTAATTGATCTAGCACAAAATAAAGGTTATACGAAGGTTAAACTACTTGACATGGATAAAAAAAGGTTACTGAAAGTGTACTTAGATACCAAGGAGGCGAAGTTTATATGGCTTGACGGTTTGAAGTTAATTTCGCCCCATGAATTAAACGACAGTCTTTCAATGGAAACAAAAGAACAGCTAGTCGATCTAATCTCTTTAAGAAAAGATGTTCAGATGGTCAACTTGCATACAATGGAACAATTAGATCCAACAGTTGGTCTGGACGAGAATGATGATGAGTATTATGATCTAGACACGTTGATTAGCTTACCTAAACATTTCCATTATGAATGAATTGTTCAATAAGTGAAAAAAAATATCTAATGAAATCTTGAAATCTATTTAATGTATTTAAATATTCAGGTATGTATAATAGCATTCTTGATAGCGATATCTTGTAAAATTCGGTAACATAATTGATTTACTTTGTCTTAGTCACTGTGATAGGAATTAATTGTTTTGAAAATTGGGCGTGATGAAAAAAATACTCATTATAGTTTTAAAAAGGTAAACAGATCATTGATTTAGATAAAAAGTGCATAGGTTAAATAAGTGGTAAATAAACAAGTTAAATTGATACTGTAATTCTTTTAAGAACTATTTTATTTCAATTCGTATTGATATGAATATTAATGAGTTTGCTGATGCGCAAAAGACACATAATATATTATATCCTGTGATAGATGTGACAGATAATCTAGATGATCCATTTGTACCGTTTGTTTCTTTACTAGAAGGGAAAGAAACCCCAGATATTACAAATGAGAGATGGAAGTTATATAATCAATTGTACTCTCATTTCCATTCAAAAGTTGATAATATTGTTTCGAATGTTGAAGTTGATCTAAAACAGAAGATTACCAGCTTACTTTTCGATAATGAACGTTCAGAGAGAAAACGAGAAACGTTTAGAACTTTGTTCTTATTAGGTTCAGATAGTACGACACCTATCGATTTCAAGGATATAGATTCAACTACTATGAATGTACGTGTAGATATTACGGCTAAGGAATCACCAAACGTTAGAATGATGTTGAGAAGATCAATGTTTAAACTGTTTTCTACAGCCGAAGAAAATACTAATAACGTACAAAATTTAGTTAAAGTTTCGCAGGATGAGGCTGCTTCTCTTATATTTGATGATAGACACACTAATCATGAAGGTACAACATCGAACGAAGTATCTTATGATCTGTCCTTAGTTGAAAATTTTAAGTTATTGTTTGGTAAGAATTTAAATATGGTATTTAACTTCAAGGATGTTGATTCATTTAATTTCCAACACATAGACGGGTTTTTAGAACTATTAAAGAATGCATTGAAAACTAAGCACGTTAATATATACCTTGTTTTCAATATTAACACTAATCTTTCTATGATTGAAAAAAATTTAAAGCAATCTACATTAAGATTTTTAAAAAGAAATTATGGAATCCTCGATATTTCCAGTAATAGAGGTTTTAAATATGCAAATAGAATTTTTGAAGGTTTTTTGGACACTGTTGATGGTAAGTTGAACCTATCAGAAAATTTTATACAGTTTATCCTGGATAGAATGGCTAATAACACAAATCATAATTTACAATTACTAACCAAGATTTTAGATTATTCATTAATGTCATATTTCTATCAGAATCCATTTGCAGTTTTCATTGATCCGGTTAATATTGAATATTTAGATGATTCTTACTTAAAGTTACTCTCAAAATGTCCAACCTATATGTTCTTCTTGGATGGCCTTATTAAGCAAGGGGCACCTACTGAAGAAATTTCAAACCTATTGAGAAATAAGGATGGTGCTATGGCGGACTTTTTTGCAGAATTTCTAGTTCGAGATAACCCAATCAATAGACATGCCAAGGCAGTAGCAACTATCCTGGAAGATAGATGCAATATTCAAAATTACAATTTAATTGAATTGTATTATAATCTGCTTACAGATAATTTAGATGATTTCTTAAAGTCGTGGCCCGAATCTCAACAATACAAAGATGAGTTAGCATTTGAATCTGTGGATACAATTTTTAAAGAACTGTTTACCCTTGATAACAACAACGATTTGTTATCAGAGGCCATGTTTCCAAAGTATAAAACTAATATGGAGGATGATTTGTTATGTTGGGAACAAACCCTGGCAAAGAATCAGGATGAATCATTTAACGAGTTGAAGGACATGGAGTCCTTAAATATATTGAATATGGCTTTAGGTCCTATTGTAGGTCAACTGTTTAAAGTTTATAGAGAAGCCCCGTCAACAATTAATTTATTTGATTTTTTTTCTGCATTTAAGGAAACTTTACCAAAATCTGAGATTCTAAATTTCTTGGTTGATTATCAATCAGAAGATGATGAATTAAAGATATTTATGGAAAAAAATAATGACAATCATGATGTAGTTTTTGACAAGGTTTCATTAATTCTCTTCATGCAATCTTTATTTGATTTTGAAAATATCGGTTTAGTAAAGGCATCTGGTAAAAATTACGATATTGTAGACAAATACATATGGAGAGGTATTTGAAAGAAGATATTCAATCAATTGCATATATTTTATAAATGTTGTAACTTATATTATATGTATTGTATTTTCTATATTTTTGATTACTTATTTGAATTTACATAAATACGTTATTATATTGTGTTTAATAGAATCAAATATAGTTGTGTATCTATTCAGTTATTAAGATGTTTATTTAAATGTGTAAGTTTAAGTTAACTAAAATGAAGAAAGTCATTAAAGCACCAAAAACGTACATAGAAATGTAAAGTGGCTTTTGGTATAAAGCTGATGGTGTGAATCTGTACTTAACGATCAATTCACTAGTACCTAGTTGAGTTACCAAGTTATTGAAGTAGAAGGTTAATTTAGCATGACCATCGTTTAAATCAAAGTATGAATATTCACGTGTGACAGTAGCGTTAGCAAATGGTAATGGAGAACCGACATCTAAAACTTCCGCACCTTCTGGTAAGATAATTGAAACTTCCGCCCTTTCGTAAATAGTATCTGGAGGACCATTTAAAGCTGCTACGGAAATAATGTAAGAATCTTGTTCAGTACCGGAAAAATGTAAGAAATCATCTAATTTGTTAGTCCAACCTAAAGTGAAGTTGTAACCCCAACCACCGAAAACTGGGTATCTTGGCTTTAGAACGAAATTACCTTCTTGTTGCATAATAGTTGAAACTTTACCAACCTTATCAGTAACGTAAGGATCAGTAAAATTATTGGTTAAACCTAAACCTAATACACCAATAAAGTTACCACCTTTACCTTCAGTCTTTTGGATTCTCTTGAAGAAGTCAGCTCTTGAGAAGCCATCCTTTAAACTGGCACCTTGATTAGTAACTTCATAGTATTCTTGGAATTCAGCAGTATGAGACCAATGAGAAATCCAAATATCTCTCTTTAAATCAGTGACAGTAATGAGTGGGTAATCAACTGGGTAACTGATTCTAGACCAACTACTCTTGAATGGAGCAACATTTTCGAACGCACCAAATTTAAATTGACCATCTAATAAGATACCAGCTTCATCTTCAGTTTCAGCTGGAGTTAATTCGGTAAAATCTTCGGCACCAACAATGTTGACGGAAGCAGTTCTAGAAACATATGGAGAGACTGGATATCTGTTAACATATAAAACTAAAGTTTGAGTATCATCCATACCAATTTCAGATGGGAATGGAGTACCATGAGTAGCATATAAAATTTTGGCAACAACTGAAGCTTCTTCACCTGGTTGAACTGGATTAGCGAATTGAATAACAGCATAACTAACTTTTGAACCATCAGCTAATTCGTGTTCACCTGGAACTAACATACACTGAATGAAGGTTTCATCGGAGATGAAACCTGCTGTGAACATAGAAACTTTTGACATTAAGTCACTTTGAATTGGGATAAAATATTGAGTAACTGGTTCAGAATCTACATTAACAGCGGTGAACTCAATTGTTTCACTTGTAAGGGAATTAGAAAGTTCGACAGTTTTTTTTAATTCGATATTTTCCCATGAATTAGGTGGAATAAATTCATCAGATACTACGGTTTTGAATAAGACAACTATAGCAGTTAAAAACCATAAACGAGTAAAAAGCATCTTATCAATTGGCTAATTTACTCTTTATATTTTGCTATTACTTTCGACAATGTGAAAAATGGAAAAAAATAAAAGATAAATTAGTTGAAGTGGTTTCTATTAGATATTATATAATAATATAAAGTGATTAAAAGGACGAAATCTTGCAATTAATGCCACGAAACTGAAATTTACCGCGTTTTTTGATTGACGTGTCTCTTCTAAATTAATTTGAAAAAAAAATAAAAAAAAAAAAGATCTACCGATTCGTGGAACATGATATAAATGTTTAAATTGTCGCGTTTCTTGTGCGCCCTACTGTCAATCTGTACACCGCGATATGATATGCTAGGGTTTGTCTGATATGCTGGGTAACCGCTGTTGGTTTTGTTTTTTTTCTGTTGATCTTCGGATAGGAAGGAAAATTGATGGAATTTGATGCTTTTTCCAATTTACCCACATGATGAAAGTGAAAGGGTGGTTGGCGGCTAAATGAAAGGTATGTGTGAAACAACTTGTTACTGGGTTGTTGGATTGGATCTAGGTGGAAGAAGTGGTTAGTGTTCAGTTTGGATAAAGGATTCGCGTTCTGTTGTGTGCGTTTAGTTACTGAAGTTGTATGCATAATAAAGTGTAGATATTGCAAGGTTTTACAATAGAATGATAAATGACTCAACTGAGCAGTTACTTAAGGGTACGCTGAATAATCAGCATGATAGTGAAAAGGATTCGTCTACCACTGAATTGTTATTTGGACATCCGAGACATATGAATATGGATAATGACATGGATATAAATATAAATACTCAACATAATGACAGCGACGATAATGATGGAGACAATGATACTTATGGTAATGCGAGGGATATAGTTGAAAAACTGCAATATATCCATGTATCAGATAATTACAATAATAATAATAATAATAATAATAATAATAGTATGAAAGAGACACAGTATGATTCAATTTTATTAGATATATATGGAAGTATTGAAATTTTCTTGAAAAGAAATAACTTATCACAAACATTTCTTAAAGCATTTAAAATTTATATCCACCATTTAATTGAAGAAGATTTAGATCCTCTGATAGATGAATACTTGTTAACAATTCAAACAGAATTATCAAATGGTTATAAAATGACGTATAAACTTGAAGAAATTATTTCATCCTTCTTATTGAAACCAAAGAACTTATTAATGAAATTAACATTTTTTGAAATTAATGAAAATAGCAACTTACAAAGACAATTATTTATACAATGGAGACTAAATTATAATACAAAAATTTATGGACAAAAATTAATGAGTCTCTATGAAAGTTATATTAAAAATAAATTTTTAGTGATGTGGATTGACAAATTTAAAAGATTTACTGAAATTGAAAATATCAGAGCAATCGATTCGGATAATTTTAGACTAAAAGTAATGGTATTTGATAAATTGTTTTTCAAATATGATTCAATTGAGAAAATGGAAGAAGTAGCTGATACACGTTTCTTGAATCATATTTTTAGTAGAATAAAGGATAAAAATGAAAAAATGAAAAGGATAGAAAACAGAATCTATAAAATGAGACAAAAAAATATTTTGAACAGAACATTCGACAATTGGAGATTAGTTAATAAAAGTAAAAAAATTAAACCATTATCAACGCAACGTCGTGTAATGAGAATTTGGAGAAAAAAATTAGATGATATTGACAATTTAATGGATGAATCAGATATTGCAAGATCTGTTTTTTCAGTACATCCAAAGTTCAACTCTTGGAATATGGCAACTAAAATAGCAAAGGATAAAGAATCAAATCTATTGGTTGTTGAAGATCAGTTCTTGAAGAAAAAAAATTTCCAAAAGATACAAAAGCAATATCAACTTTTAGTAGCAGAAAATAAGGTAATTCAAAGAGCTAACAATATTCAAAAAGCTTATTACTTGAATAAATTTTGGTATAAAAGATTTCTTGAGAGGTTACATCATTACTCCCTCGTATCGATCAACGAAGAGAAATTAAAAAGAAAGTATATCAATCTCATGAAGAAGATTATGTTTCAAAATTTACAGTCTGTAAATTTTGAAAAGGAGAACCTATATGAAAAAAAAATGAGCACATGGAAACTGGCCTATAACGAAAGAGTTTTCACCGAATATCATAAATCCAATCTATTACGAGCTCGACTTCAAGAATGGAAAGCTAAAAATAGAATTAATACGAAATACAAACATTATGAAAGGAATTCATCTCTGCGACTATTGTTTAAAAAATGGCATCAGAAATTTTCAATAATAAAAGAACATCAATTAACAGCTGATAGTCATTACAATCAAGTATTACAAAGACAAGTTTTTCAAAAAGTTTCTCAACGATATAAAAATCAAAACGAATTAGAAGCAAGGGCCCTTTTGTTAAATAAAGTAAATGCTTTTAAACTTGTGGAAACAACATGTAAGAAGGCATTTCAAAAAAGATCGATATGTTCTCAGACAGGAACGGAATTGGTTACTAAACATACAATGCGTAGATATTTATCTATTTGGAAAAAGAATAGTGATATAAGTCATGAAATCAAGCTTCATAATAGATTAGATATTTTCCTTACTAATACGATGAAAGCACAACAAAGAAGGTTTTTTACCTTATTCAAGAACAAGTACAATTTATACATCCACGAACTTACTAAAGCTTCTGATCTAGAAAAAAGGCATCTTAAAAAATTAGTATTCAGCACATATTCTACCAAATTACAATCAATTGATGATCAATTGACTCTCAGTATAAATCTGGATAATACAAACAGATTACAAAACACATTTTCATCCTGGATCGAACATTATATCAGAAACTCTGAACTTGAAGTTGTACTTCAAAATAGGTTTGATGAGCAAAATATATCCATCTTATCGGATCATTTAAGCTCCTGGAGTATGAAATTATTAAAAATGACAAGAAATAATGAATCTGTTCAAGTGTTTAGAAATCGATGGGACAGAGCCACCTTAAGAGGGCTCTTAATGTTATGGAGAGAGAAATATAACGAAAGACAAAAAATTATCGAAGGGAAATCAGTAGAAACAAATATCAGTAATATCGAACAAACTCCTATGCGTAATATTTCTCCCGTAGTAGATACTATACGTGGTTCTGTTTCTGTAAGAAGAAATAAAATGGATGCAATGATCAATCATTATAGAAGGGCTGGGAGAGCAATCCCAAGTCCTCTAAAAAATAGGGGTGGCTTACCTACTGGAACAAATCCTAATCAGATATCCCCATTGAGGTCTAATCGTTTAGATTTCAAGAATATGACAGAATTGAAACCAGATGTCACAAATGTTGGTCCTTTGCGAAACAGTCCAGTTAAAGAGATCAGTCCAGCTAAATTTTCAATAGAGGACAGGTACTTGAAGGGTTCTCCACGAGGAAAAAACATAAAACAATCTGAATAAATCTTTATGATAATATTCAATATATAATAGCATTAGCATAATTTTTTTCATGTACATCACCAATACAAAGATATTTATTTGTAAAGGTTATATAATCTTATTTAATTAAGAGTAGTATTTTCATTTTTATGTCCGGGTAAATCGAGCCCGGTGGCAAAACGAACGATGTATTACGTTAGGTTCGAAAGGGATCTTTAAGTGTAATGAGTTATTAAGAACAGAAAATATGGTAAAACAATTTAACTAGAGTAGAGAACAATAAAAGATCGACAGACAAGATGAACGGTATTCAGGTCGATATCAACCGTTTAAAGAAAGGTGAAGTAAGTTTAGGTACTTCAATGTATGTTAAATCAGAAGAATTTTTTTACATCAACATAATAAGATATTTTTTACTAACAGAATTGATAATTGTTTGAGGTATCCTCGAATTAATCTATATTATTAACAGTATGGCTGTCACTTTCAAAGACGGTGTGATATTGGGTGCTGATTCACGTACAACAACTGGTGCATATATCGCTAATCGTGTCACAGATAAATTAACTAGAGTTCATGACAAAATTTGGTGTTGTAGATCAGGTTCTGCAGCAGATACGCAAGCTGTCGCTGACATTGTTCAATATCATCTAGAGTTATATAGTTCCAATTATGGTACCCCATCTACAGAAACAGCCGCATCAGTTTTTAAATCGATATGTTACGAAAATAAGGATAACTTAACCGCAGGTATAATTGTCGCAGGTTTTGATGATAAAAAGAATGTAGGTGAAGTATTTAGCATTCCATTAGGTGGTTCTGTTCACAAGCAAGATTATGCAATCGCTGGTTCAGGTTCCGCCTTCATATATGGTTACTGTGACAAAAATTATAAAAACGATATGACAAAAGAAGAAACCGTAAATTTCATGAAACATTCCTTATCACAAGCTATTAAATGGGATGGTTCTTCAGGTGGTGTTATTAGAATGGTTATTCTTACAAAGGAAGGTGTTGAAAGATTAGTCTTTTACCCAGATGAATATGAAAATTTATAAACTATTTAACATATCTGTAAAAAAAATATCAATTAAACGACATAACTATAATAAATTCATTATTATGATATAAAGTATTGCTGGACTGTTTCTTATCAATTTTTATTAGTAATGACACAACAGTTAAAAATTATGTTTGGATAACTCTTGCTTTGCTTTCATTATATCGTCCTGCAATAGAGAGAACATCATAGTACAGTTTTATATATAAGAACAATTATTGTATAATACACGATATAATATACTGACTATGCTAGGTATATATAGATATATATATATAGTTTATAATTAATGTTAGTATTTACTGTAACACTTACCATTTATAACCATAACGACAACCATATCTTAGTAGAAAAGTATCTAAAATAATTACTATTAATATTGTTCTATAGACCCAAAAGAATACAAAAATATAATCCACTTCATTTGTTCAAGCTCCGACCTCTAAGCAACCAAACCATTTTCAAGAATGTCCCTTCCAAACATTGAACAAGAGAATCCCACTGATTCATACACCAGATTGACGAACTGCGTGCAACCGTTGATAGTTCAGTGGAAGGTCAATCTCAAATCTTGAAAGCATTGCAGTCTCTACAAGAGATTATCAATACTTTGAAACAAAATGATTTCATCAAGAATGATACCCTAGAACAACCTCTAGAGGCTCATGGAAGATATTATTTAGTATTCTTCATCAAAAAAACATTTTAAACCTTTATGGTAGAGTTGATTCGTCTTAAGGTAAACTAAGATCTTCTTAAGAGAAGCTTAACTTAATTATATTATATTAGCTTGATTTAACCTTCCAAGTAATAATTAAGTTAGAACTATTGTATTGGGTGTGCCGCCTTCATGTAGTTACCATAACTTGTGGCTCTAATTCGGATGTGCTTGTTTTATCCTTTGTTGTATTTGAAACTGAATAAGATCAAGTGACGACGAGTCACGTGAACACAACAACTTAATAGATGATAAATACGAGGCTCAATAGATAATAAATACGAGGCTCAGATAAAGTAGAAGTGATCCTAGTATCATAAAGAAAACACAATTGTTATTAGGGTTACTAATGAAGAATAAAAGTGAACTTATATAAACTGATGATGAACTCATGAAATTAGCAAATAAAGTTCAGGTTATATATTATATATATGATACGAAAAAGGAGTTCGAACTCCCAACATTTATAAGTAATAAGTAAGTCTTCGATTCGAGTAATAAATACTACATCCTTTATATTATTCATGGCAACTTGGCCGAGTGGTTAAGGCGAAAGATTAGAAATCTTTTGGGCTCTGCCCGCGCAGGTTCGAATCCTGCAGTTGTCGTTATTTTTTTTCTATCTGCTAGCAATGAATATATTAACTTTACTTTTTGTAGTAATAATTATTTAACGACATGTATTTTATGATTAGATCATTGTGAAAGTTTGGTTTGTCTTAAATATTTTATTCTTTTTTTGCTTCAATGTCTGGAATTTTTCAAGATATATAAAATTTAACGTTTTGTAAAAATATTAGAGAAAATGCGATTCATTTTCAGCTAAAAAAACACGAACTTACTGTTGATGTTTTAAACAAAAGTAAATAGTGATATTGAAACTTCTAGGACAGATATCATGCTTGATAATACTAGATGAATAAGATTAATAGTTCAATGTTATGAGTAGTTTTATATTTGATTTAGATGATTTGAAAAAGCTAAAGGAATTTTATAAAAATCGAACAGATCAGTTCAGTGGTGAAACCATAAGATGTCGTGTTATAGCTCAATACATGGGCATTGAATATTTGGAACCAGAAAATAATACAGGAGATGACAGAGGTTTCTGTAACATCAAGGTTAGAAATCTTTCAAACTTTCAAAATATTAATGATAGTGTGGTTCAAAAGAGAGAAATCAATTTTATGATGGACGAGAATGTTTATGAATCAACATTTATGAATGGTACGTCCTCGAATATACAAAAAGGTGCTGCTTGTGATTTAAAGGTAGTATTTTGGAGTAGTGGGCAAGAAATAGATGACACACTTACTATGTGGGAAGTTTTGGATTTAAAAGTGCTATCTGTAGCCGAAGTTCAAGAATTACATGAATTTTGTTTAAGCGATGAGGGAAAAGAATTTTTGGAAATATCTAATCCAATCAATAATATTTTGAATTAATTTTTGATTAAATAGCATTTTAAGTTAAAAATTTCAACTTTGTCGAAAATATTAGCCTTCATCTCTTTCTATATCGTAATATTCGATATTTTTTTGAACCCCATTACTAAAAAAAATAGTAATATATAATACAAATGAAATATTTTATTATATGATTAGTTTACAAAATAGGTTATTTATTTAAATTTGAATGAGTTAGAATGAATTATATTTTATAATAATTAGAATGCAATCTTCCTGGAATTTCTCTTCCTGTTTTTCAGCAATATCTTTTGTTTTTGCATTTCTTCTTCTTCTTCTTCTTCGCTGTCGATTTCCATTTCTTCTTCTTCAGATTCTTCAGCTGACATTTCTTCTCTTTCTTGTTCTTTAGCTAATTTATTAGCAATTTCAATTTCTCTCATTCTTAATAATTCTGGGTTGGATTCGACTAATCTCTTATCTCTTAAAAAGTCTCTTTCCTTGTTACCTCTCATTCTATTCTTATAAAAAGCTCTTTCACGTTTTTGTCTAATTTCTTCAATTCTAGCCATAGCCTTTAATGTTGTGGCAACCAATTCTCTATTATATCTAACTGGAACGTTTCTTCTTTGAGCGAAAGTCAAAGTAGAATCAACAGCCAACTCTTTACCAGCAGCCTTTCTGAAAGCTTTAGTCCACTTCAATTTACGTGGGTTACGACGTTGTTTAAATGATTTATGACATTTCGAACGACAGAATCTAAATTCTTTGGCATCGTTTCTGACAAACATGATACCATGACCAGGATAAACTGGAGATGAACAGAAATGACACTGATAAATTCTCATTTTAACTCAGTTTTACTATTATGTTGTTTATTATAACTAGTTGTTATAAAGGTACAATATTTTAGGTATTATTTCAAAAGTTTAACTTGTTAAAATTTTGAGATGAGATGGGAAATTTTTCAAACCATCAATAAAATTTTTCTTGCTTTTCTTGAATTAGCGAGAAAATTCAGAAGAGAAAACTGAAAATTAAATCAAGAAACCGAAATCAGAACATTTAAATTAAAAAATATGCTTTGCACCATATTTATATATGACGATAAAAGCATAGAAAAATTTCGAAACTTTTTGAAGTCCAAAGTATTCTAAATTAATAAATATATAATTAATTAATTACCTACTTAACCACTTTTATATTGGCCCTACGGCTTGATTTTTTGAAGTAGTTTTTGCCTAAAGATATCAGCTAGAGAATACTAAAACGGTAACAAAAGATGAATGCTCCAAATGATGCCCCACAATTACCTATTCCAGGTGAATCAAATAGCTCATTAAATAACGAACAATTATTACTTAATATTCCTACACAACCAGTGATATCACAAAAGAGGGGTATGGATCTCTATTTTGATAATGCATTAAGTAAAATGGGTGAACATCCACTTTTAACTGGTATCGGTGCATTCCTTGCATTATACGCGACTACAGGTATATATAAAAGTATTCAAACTAAAATGAATGGGGGTAAAGCTGTCTCTACATATTTAAAAGGTGGTTTTGATCCAAAAATAAATAAAAAGGAAGCATTACAAATTTTAAATCTTACAGAAAATAATCTAAACAAAAAGAAACTAAAAGAGGTTCATAGAAGAATCATGTTGGCTAATCATCCAGATAAAGGTGGTTCCCCATATGTAGCAACTAAGATAAACGAAGCTAAGGATTTCTTAGAAAAGAAGGGTGTTGTTAGAAAATAATAGTAATAAAGCAAATAAAATATATTTAGGATTCTATCATTAACCGTATTTTTATCTGTATATATGTGTCTTTAATATACAATGTAAATAATTCATAAAACATATATACCATCAGTTACCAAAGAATATCCACAACCTTGACACTCTTGACTGATATGCGTTATAAAATGTTGATAACAATCTACATGCCACATTTGCTTCTTTTTCATCTCTTTATCCTCTGCTTCTGTTTCATTGTCCTCAGCTTCATCATTAAAATGTATACCAATATTACCACAAGTGACACCTTGCAATACAATTTTATTACACACTTGACATGTACACAGGTTATAAGTTGATATCAAATATTCTTCTAATTCTTCAACACATCTTATATCCATACCAAATTTACCTAAACTTGTTCTATAAAACCATTTATAATCACAAAGTTTCATTAATACTTGTTCAGTTTCAATCGGTGACATATCTGGAAATTGAGCTAATTTTGTTGAACCTATCGAATACGTTATATAGCTATTCCAATCATTTGCCTTTGATTCATCTCCAGTAGCTATACCAATTATATGATTAATTTCATTTAATACAATAGATTTGGTAGCTGGACTCTTTTTCTCAATAATGTCTCCTTGATTCACAAACTGTTCGATTGACCATTTAATAAATTCAATTTCTTTAGGAGTAAATTTTGTTGCCAATTTTGTTTCATTTGTTGATTGAGTATTTACATAGATGTAAAATTTACTACTTTCTGGTAACTCAAGCGACATATTATCATCACCACTATCATTATGATTATTGATATCACTTATAAACTTAGCAAATTTTCTCTTATTTTGGGCATTTATAACATCTTTACCAATACCATGATTAACTATGATAATTTTATAAAATAATGGATTTAATTTAACATTGATTGTTTCAATATATTCTTTCAGGCACTGTAACCATTGAATGATCGACCAAGTTTTATCGAATTGATTATAATCTAGCTTTAACTTCATTAATGCAAGCAAAAGCATATTTTCATGACATACACTTTGCGAAGACAAAATATATTGTATTAAAAATCTTGAAATATTCTCATCATCATTGGCAATTGTATCTTCCATTATGGATCCGTTTTAGTTTCAGTTATTTACAAAATGTCAAATTCAACTTAAGTGGTAGCTATATTTATCTGGATCGAGTACCTCATCGATTTATTGTATTTATACTACTCACAATTTTTCATTTTTAGCTTATCGTGAAATATTTCACAACGCCCATCACTGTCGATCACAAGAGATACTTGAGAGTTTATGTCAAAGAAAGTGATCAAAACCAACCAATAGATAGGGTTATGAGGAAATATGGGAAATCAGGATAATGAGATGACTAAAGATGAAATTAGCTCGAACAAGTTATATGCAGAGTTTTTGTTAACTCAAGTTATAGTTTTTCAAGTTACGGTGATTAGTACATATGGATATAATCAGGTATTTCACAACGGAAAGAAGAATTATCAAGAGGTGTGAGATATCAGACATTTTTCCACTACAGAATAATCTAATAATCCATCCAACCGCATCTATTCCTCTATAGGATAACAATTAATCTTCTGCATCTTCAAACCAAAATTTGAAATTACATTATCGAAATAATGAATACCTTTGAATAACTAGTAACCTAGGCAATGCACACTACCACGAACTGCTCCGTTAAATCACAGTTCATATCAAACAAGATTACCTACTGTTTTTATTTCACTCTGGTTAAAAATGTATTTCATTTCCCGAACTTTAACCGCATAATATTTAAATTTCCCATTATGTATAATTTAAATTTAAATGATTAAGAACTGTTCATAGTTAGTACGTGAAAACAACAGGTGATTTACTGCAGGGTTCGATGGATATGGCTGCTGATCCTAAGATCTCACCAAATGTCCATTTTATATAAATTAGCATGATAAATTTGATACTTTCCCATGGTACGATTATTTCTTTCCTCGAGAGTTTCCTTTAACTGCTCATTAAAATATTAATTTATACAGGAAAAAGGTTATATTTGAAGTTTGAATAAAAAACCGATAATGAGTACTACTAATAGTAATATTAACGAAAAATTTTCAGATAAGGAAAATATTCTAAGTGGAAATATTCTAAGTGTCTCTACTTCTGAATCATCATCTATTGCACAATATACAAAAGAAGAAATTATAAACAATGTAAATGACATCGAGCAGAGTAGTGCTACTGATGTTGCGTTAAGGTTCTTGCAAGACAACAAAGATTCAACCTTCTTTTCTCAATCTGATGATGCAAGTAAAGAAATAGAAGGCGCTATATTCTATGGTAGTCATGATTTACCGAAAAAGACTCTTAAAAAATTAGACTGCTTCGTTTTACCTTTCCTTTGTATGACATACTTATTAATGTTTTTAGATAAAGCCCTATTAAATTATGCAGCTTCCATGGGTATCAAAGATAATTTGAAAGGTAATGAATTCGCAAATTTAAGTACTATATTTGGTGCCTCTTACATTGTTATGGAACCTATCGTCACATATTTACTACAAAGATATCCACTTTCAAAAATTTTAGGTGTCTTTATTATCACTTGGGGTGCTATCTTGGCATGCCATTCAGCTTGTAAAACATATGCGTCATTAATGATTGTAAGAACACTTCTAGGTATGTTCGAATCCGCAAGTGCTGTCGGTTGCATTGCAATTAGTGGTATGTATTATACTAAAGCTGAACAAAGTGCTAGAATTGGCTTCTGGGCTACCCAAGCTGGTACTGGTTATATTGTCGGTGGTCTAATATCTTTTGGTTTCCAACATTATCATGGTACAGAGTTTACATCCTGGCAAATTATGTTCTTAGTCGTTGGTCTATTCACCGTTGCCTTTGGTGTTATAGTATCCTTTTATTTACCAGATAATGCTACTGCCGCTTGGTTCCTAACCAAGGAAGAAAAGTTCCAAGTACTAGAACACATAAGAAGTAATAAAACTGGATTAGAGACAAAAAAATTCAAGAAAAGTCAAGTTAAAGAATTATTCCTGCAAGATAAATTAACTTGGCCAATGCTATTTGTTACTGCTGCTTCTCAAATATCTACTGGTGCTATTGGAACATTTTCCACTACTATCACAGCTACATTTGGCTTTGATAGCTACCAGACTGCTCTGTTACAACTACCAATTGGTGTGATTGTTGCAATCATTATTATTATCACGACCCAAATGATTTCTCGTTTAGGTAACATTACATTGATTACAACATCAATGTATATTCCAGCTATTATCGGTGCCATTGTCCTAGTATCTCTACCCTTAAACCACAAGGTAGGTAATCTATTATCTCTATACTTATTGTACAGTGGTTCATGTGTTATTACAAATATTTATATCTGGAACTCATGTAACACATCAGGTTACACTAAGAGAGTTTTTAGAAGTGCAATTACCATGATTGTTTATAACATTTCCTGTATTATAGCTCCACAAATGTTTAGGGATACTGCCGCTCCAAATTACACTTCTGCTAAGATTGGTTTATTAGTAACTCAATGTGTTTGTATTCCAGCTCAATTATATGTCGGTTATTTATGCAAGAAAGAAAACCGGAACAGAGATAAAGAACAAGAAGGCCAAAGAAAGGAAATATATGAGTTCCTTGACATGACTGATATCGAAAATAGAAGCTTTAGATACATTTACTGATTAAGTTTTAATTTTAATATTTAATTTTTATTCCACATAAAATTTGTAGATATTCCAGTTATTATTCATATTCATAAACGTAAATATATAATTTGAATAGTTAATGAAGGTTACTACTTTATATTACGTAGCATAGAATCCCATTATGTAGATTCTTTATATTTGAAAATAAAAATATAAAAGCAAATGCTTCTACTCAGGGTTTAAACCGAGAATCTCCATTACTATTATTGTGCCTTACCAACTTGGCCAAGAAGCTGGAAATTTGTGTTTTTTCGACATCGTGATTACTGCATCTTCTGAAGTTATACTTGAGGATCAATGACTGAAGTTTTACAAGCATGTATAATCTAAAGTAGATTGATTGCTTTGACATTGGCAACAACAATAATTCAAATTGGTAATGCATATATTACTTCCAAGAGACTGAAGTAACTGCCTTACTTTTTTTTTTTTTGTCTAATATTACTCATTCTAGCTGATTTCTCTCAATCAAATAAACTATTAAGGAAGAACAGGGGTTTTGGGTAAAAATGATGCGCACAAATCTCGTATTCGTTTTCAATAACACCTGACAAAATTTGGGAAAGCTGATAACAAAATTGGTTCACTACTTACAAGAAAAAACCTTCTCTTAAATCATTAAAGACATACATAATACTTACCACATTGAAAATCTAATATTTGGCTTTCAACGTGCATACTTCAGAATTTCTTTTTCAAGGTTAATTTCCTCATCAACATAGAAGGCTTCCTAGCTAATTTTGATGGACTATTAGAGCTAGATTTCCTTCTCCCCTTCAATTGGTTAACCTTTTCGGCTGGCTTGTCGAAGTCATTCATAGTAGGTGTTCGTTGTGGTTTCTTAAACGTTCTTTTTGAAGTACGTACTTCCTTATTGGGAGATGATCTTTGAGTATTTAATGATGAATTATCCTGAATCACCTCCAAATTCTTATCTGAATTTAATGCAGGACTCTGAGGTAATCGTTTCATTCGATTCAGTCTAAAAATTTGGGAAGTTGGTTTTAAGTATATAGAAGTAATACTACCTACATTTAACTCCAACTCTTCTAAAACTACGGGATCTAATTTAGTATTTAGTTCAATGATTGGTAATCCACCGTCAACAATATCAGTGAGTGTTTCCTGTGATAATAAATTACCATTATCTTTAGCAATCGACAATAACCGCCAATACATAAAAGCACGGCTTCTGAGATCTGGATTATTGCCTTCATCAGTACATTTCCTCAATAATTGAATGCACAACTTTTCTGTCTCTGGCGAGGGATTCCTAACAAAAAATTTAATACTAGATGTCAAAATCGAGAATTGAACCTCGGCCGATTCCTCAAAGATATTATTGCAAAAAGTCTCAAATAACTCGAAATAGTTTGGCAATATATCGGAATACTGGGTTATGATCCAAATCATAGCATTTCTAGATTCAGATTCTTGTGCATATTCCGAATATTGAACTAATATCTTAATATCCGACTTCAAAATATCGGGATACTTTCTTAAAATGTTTCTAAAAACAGATATTATTTCTTGAATAACATAATCCACACCAAATTCCAGTAAATGAAGTAATATTTCTACACATTTGGTAGCTGATTCCCCTCCTAATTTTACTGCAAGATTACCTATGGCTCTAACCGCTTTTCGTGACATTTGAGTATCTATATCAGTAGCGTGTTCCTCTAACTCATCTAATATTTGAGGTAGTGTAGTTTCGTTCGACAGAAGATAAAGACATTCTAACTTGGTATCTTTAATATAAATAGGATCGTTGTATTCAATAAAAAAATAAGGGACATCTAAATTCAATAACGATTGTTCTCTACTCAATAACAATAGGATAACGTTTCTTAATACAAGGAACTGTAATTCCGCGGGTTTCTCTAACAAAGATACAATAGAACTGGACAAACGTCTAAGAATAGTTTCATTTACTTCTAAGACATAATTTAACAGGTACAGTATCATCTTTAGCGAGCTCAAAGAAACTGATGAATTAACATGTTGTAATTGCGGTAGAATCATGTCAATCATGTCGTATGCATCATCATGTGTTTCAGGAATTACAGTTACTGGTAAAATTTCTAGTAATGTCGCTATATCCCATTCATTTAATGTAGGTAATAGTTCCAACAAATCAAAAGCAATATCTATCGATATGTGAAGTGGTTTAATTTTAGTATCTTTTTCATGAAGCAAATATAATGCATTCAAAGCTGCAATTTTAATTGTTGGCTTTTCTAAATGATGATTAACAATATCATACAAAATATTCAATAAAGATACTACTCGTTCATGATCAAACTCATCTAATTGAACGAAAGAGTAAATTGCAGTTTTCAATAAATCTTCAGACGATGATCTTTTATTTGTGACCTGTATAATGAAATCAAATGCTTCTTCTGTAAACTTATTAAATGGTACAGAAACTAGTGTACCTAATGCCATTATTTGTACTTTTTCATTTTTACTATTTAAATCGTGTAATATATATGATAATGAATCTACTATACTACGTGGTTTAACGGATCCAATTGTTCTTATATACTCGTGACAAATTCGTTTAACTTCCAAATCATCTTCAATTTTCCAAAATCTTAAAATTTCAGGTAATAATAATAACATTTCTGAATAATTGCCTAAGGTTAAGTTTGCAATGATCTTTCTCAAAGCATTTTTTTTCTTTGTAACACCAGATTTTATCTTTTTAGCTTCCACGGTTTGTAAATCTGCACGAATCTCACTTGCTCTATACCTAGCAAATATCCTTTGATCTGACATTTTTTTTTTTGTTTTGGCAAATTTATAATGGATTGTGATAAAGGAAAGATATAACAATACAAATAATAAATAATAAATTCACTAAACTATTGATTCAGTCCATTGTTTCCTTTAAGTTTATTGATAGTAATGTTTTTTTTAACCTTTGAAAATTCAGTTCGGGAAAAGATATTTTTGGACGTCCCGAGCGCTGCCTGATAAGAAAAACAAACCAAGAAAAAAAGGCAAGATAATAATATAATACCAAAAAAACGTCAAAAATTAAAACAAACTGTGATAGGAAAAAATAAAAAGATATAGACGGTATTCGAGTCAATTGCAAACACAATTCCCGGTATTTTAACATAGGTTAATTTTTTGAATAAGCACGGTATTAGTTACTGTTTCAGAAAGAAAAGCAAAAGGACCCTATTGTTGCTATTCTCTCCTGGAGAGAACTGTCCTTGACGATAGACATTGCATCTGCAACAGGATAAAACAAAATAAAAATAGTGTTTCAAGTGCATTGCTAGACTCAGATGTAATACAATACAATGTATAACAATGTGACACGGTAAGTACCATAATAATAATAATAATAATAATAATAATAATAATAATAATAATAATAATACTGTTTCATGACTTGCCTTCCAAAAATCGATTGCCAAATAAGATGAAACAAAACCCCAGAAGATGGATTGACGCACAACCCCAATCACTCTCCCTGCCCCTCCCCCTCATACAACTTGGAAGTATCGATTTCCTGCAGAAGAACTGCTATTCTGCACGCAATTCTCACTATTTCTATAAATTCTCTGCTTCGAAGAGCCAATCAGAAGAACATCACCCAAACTTCGAAGAGGTTAATCCTGCCGAAAATGGACTAACCGTTTGCAAAGTTATCTAAGCATTTTTTGGACATCACTTAAACTTGACCGTAGCGTTAACGACTCAAATTTTGTGTCGGTAAAATGTCATTGGTCACCCAAATAGGAAACTCTTCATTAGATTTTCGGAAGGGGATCTTCAGATATTGCGAGAGAAGATCTGCATAGGCAAGGCTGATAAACCGAATATTGAATGCCTTTGATTATATGGAGGAAACATCGAGTTTGTTTTCTTCTGTTATGTAATGAATATCCAATTGCTGGTTCCAGGCTATTTTTCGGTTACTAAAACAGGTTGGATTGTAGGGAGTTTTTTTTTGAGGTTGACAATCCTAGCCCATTATGCAGTCTATTGCATATTGGACTACGATGTACATATTACAAACATCCATTATTTATTTTCACAGCATTGCCAAGTTTCCTTTTTCGTAAATTTTGAGGTTGCCCCATTTAGTTCTTGTTCTTTTCGATTTTAATCAATGGCAAACTAATCTAATTGTCGGTTTCTTTTATGTATATAAAAAGAATGGAAATTCATCTCCAGAATCCACTGTCATGATATCGATTCTCTTTTTTTATTTTAATTCTAAAGTATAAAAATAGCAAACATTGATAATTTTAATTACATTATTAAAAATGCAAAAATTCATTAATTTAATCTTTGCATTACTCTTATCATTAGTTCTTAC
The DNA here is from genome assembly GCA_003708465.2 of Kazachstania kunashirensis. Lineage (NCBI taxonomy): Eukaryota > Fungi > Ascomycota > Saccharomycetes > Saccharomycetales > Saccharomycetaceae > Kazachstania > Kazachstania kunashirensis. Next base: position 212,222 of record PPOH02000229.1, read on the forward strand.
ATTCGCTACTGATATTTCTGACGATGTTACCTATTCTAATTTGGCTATTTCAGCTACAGGACAAAGTTTGCCTCATTTAGGATGGACTGCGTCGTTTTCATTCTCTATCTCAGATCTTTCAAATGTTGCAATTGGTGACACATTCACACTTACATTAGATCATGTCTATCGTGTTAAATTCGGTTCATCAACTGATGACAATAGTTTGAAGGTAAATTTAGCTGATGGTACTTACGCTTTTCAATGTTACCCAAAGCAACAAGCTGCTTATTTATACGAAGATACCATTCTTCAATGTCAAGTAATTGCTGATTTATCATCTCTTTCTTCAATATCCGGTGATATATCATTCGCTTTCAGTTTCAGTAGTGGTGATTCTACATATGAATATGAATTAGAAAATGCAAATTATTTCTCAAGTGGTACAACGACTATATCATTTGGTGATCAAATGTCTACTGATGTTACCTTTGCTGCAACTACAGAACCAAATAGTCTTTATTATACCGCACGTAGTACAAGTTATGGAACTGCTGAACTTTATTATTTAAATATGATTTGTCCAGGTGGTACTTTATTAGGTGGGAGTGAAGAGATTGATTTCGACAACGCAGGTGATAATTCCATCGATTGTGATACTGCTCAAGTCTACTTATCAAAGAACTACAATGATTGGTGGTTCCCAACGGACTACGAAACTACAATCCAACCTGATGTTATATGTTTTGATAGCACTCTTCTTATTACTGTTGATTCAGCATCTGCTGGTGACATGCTTTTTGTGAATGCTTTACAATCACTTAATGTAGGTAAAAATAATATTATCCATACTGTTAGTGCTGAATATAGTTGTTTAGATACAATTGCAAGTACAACCTACCATTCCACTATTAATTCTGTGATAAGTTTAACTATGGTTGAGGGAAGTGCAACTGCTATTGCGTCCGCTGAGACATCTATCCCAACTATCACTAGTGCTACTACTACTGGTTGGACTGGTTCATACACTACTACCTACTCTACTGAAACGACCTCCACGGTTGGTACAGATTCAGCTGTTACTGACGAAATCATTTACCATGTTGAAACACCAGATATCACTGTAACATCAACCACTACTACTGGTTGGACTGGTTCATACACTACTACATACTCTACCGAAACGACCTCGACAGTTGGTACTGATTCCATTGTTACTAACGAAATCATTTACCACGTTGAAACACCAGCTATCACTATCACTACTGCTACTACTACTGGTTGGACTGGTTCATACACTACTACATACTCTACCGAAACGACCTCGACAGTTGGTACTGATTCCATTGTTACTAACGAAATCATTTACCATGTTGAAACACCAGATATCACTGTAACATCAACCACTACTACTGGTTGGACTGGTTCATACACTACTACCTACTCTACTGAAACGACCTCCACGGTTGGTACAGATTCAGCTGTTACTGACGAAATCATTTACCACGTTGAAACACCAGCTATCACTGTAACATCAACCACTACTACTGGTTGGACTGGTTCATACACTACTACCTACTCTACTGAAACGACCTCCACGGTTGGTACAGATTCAGCTGTTACTGACGAAATCATTTACCATGTTGAAACACCAGATATCACTGTAACATCAACCACTACTACTGGTTGGACTGGTTCATACACTACTACCTATTCTACCGAAACGACCTCGACAGTTGGTACTGATTCCATTGTTACTAACGAAATCATT